>RAON01000197.1:0-52303 GCA_009805295.1 Neurospora sp. FGSC 6877
AGATAGTTCGACAGTAGTCAATTGATCATCATCACCGAGACCAGTATTACGAGCATACTTGTTGTGAACCTTTTGGCTTCACCGAACAGCACTGATAGTTTCTACCTTCAGCTATCCCACTTAGGCAGATCAGACTGCCGTTCGTCACACACATCCTCCATCCACTCGCAACTGAGTGCCCTCCCAGAACTCACCTCAAATCCTCTCCTCCTCCTCCTCCTCCTCCAACACCCCCTCACCCCTTTAATCATTTCGATTACTTCCCCAGTGACTGCCTCACAAAATCCAACAACAAAGGTCCCACCCGACTCGCAATGATCCTATCCCCGTTCGCATTCGGATGCACTCCATCTCTCAGATCCGACGTCTTGAACCCCGTATAACAATCCGCAACAACAATCGGCGACTCGGTGGTGTTGAGTTTCGCTGCCCACGCGGGGATCTGGGCGTTGATGGCCTGGATGGCGGCGTTGGAGTAGGAGAGGGGGATTATTTGGTCGACCTGTTTTTTGTCTTCCCGTCAGCAACCATCTTTTAGCTACTTCCACTTCCTTCTTCGTCTCTCTCTCTCTCTCTCTCTCCCCTGTTCTATCCTTCAAGGCCAGGGAGGGGGAACGTACAATAATCTTAACCCTCGGATTACTAGCCCTCATAATCCCCACCATCTTCCCATAAGCCCCCATTATTTCGCTGGTACTCTTCCCCCTCGTCACATCATTAGTCCCCAACATGAACATCACTATATCCGCCGGCGTCTTTTTCAACCACCCTTCCAAATAATTATTAGCAATGTCGACGGCCAGCCAGCCCGAATGCCCCTCGTGGTGCTGGTCCCAGTTGGCCGTGGCGGGCTTGCAGTTCTGCGGGTTGGAGTTTTGGGAGCCGACGTATTGGACGGACGGCGAAAGATTGGCGGCGGCGAGTTGGTCCCAGACTAGGGCGCGCCAGCAGGTGATTTCGGTTATTGAGTCGCCTAGGGGCACTGCGAGGGGGGGAGGAGGGGGGTTAGTTAGGTGGGAGGGGAGGGGATGGAGAGGGGGTGGGTGATTGGACGGGGGGATGGGAGGATGGTAGGAGGATGGTACAGGAAGGGAAAGAGGAAGGGGAGGAGGAAGGGAAGGGAAGGGAAGGGAAGGGAGGGGTGCATGGGGAAGAGATAGGTGAGGTACTGATGCGAAGCTTCTGCGGCGTAGTCTGCCGCTCTGCGAGCTCGACTGGGCTGGCTAGGGTTGCCGACGCCAGGGCGAGAGCGGAGAGGAGGAGGTTAGGGAAGAACATGTTGATGGTTGCTGGTCAAAGGTGGATGGCAACTGTGGTGTATGGCTATGCTTGGTGGGAATGTCTGTCGCCTCTTGTACCTGATCATACACGGACGGAGGATGAGCAGCTTTTTATGTCCATCCGCATCACCACGGAGACGGAACATTCTCTCAATCGAATTCTTCCAAACTTCCATTCTCATCCCTATTAAAAAACCTGATATTGATCCGTAACCCACGATATTATCCAACCGACCAGTTCATATACCCAAATCAAGCATTTCCACACACCCATGACATCCATGACATGCATATATCCGAATGCCATCTTCATCTTCAGCACAGTGGGTTCAAAAACAGTGTCTGGTCGTAACAACTGGCCACGGAATTATTACACTTCTTCGGGGCGGTAAATCGGGCTGTACCGATCGGGAAACGTCAAAAACGTGCAACGGTGCAATTTGTATCCGGCACTTATGGATAGATTGTACCGCAATTTATCCCGGTTGGAGGTTTCTTCCGATTGGGACGCTTCGGCGGTTCACAAAACAGGAGCGACGTTGGGCCAAGCGGGAAGTGGGAAGTGGGCCAAGCGGCTCAATGCGCATCTGGCACACACCTCTCGGGGGAGGGTAGGATATCGGAGCGAGATGGATCCGGGGGCCGGCGTCCGTCGAGAATGACATTGGTGGAATGTGTGTGACCAAAGTAAAAGAATTTACCTTTTACTGGAGTGTGAATCAACATCGTATGCGCCTCGGCGATCTGTGCGATAATGGCCACATAACGCTGTTACACAAGACTTCAATGCAACTTCAACCGTGACACAAGAACAAATGGGGCTGTTTTGCTGTGATAGTATTGAGGGTATAATAGACTGGATGCGCTAAAGGTAGGTAGGTAAACTTCTCGGAATCCCATCGACACCCCTTTTCCTCCGGATAACCCGGACACCGTTTATCCAAACGATCAGTGTTCAGTAGTAGCAAATGCCACCGACATCATCATCTATGGTCCACGAACCGGCCAAACCGGGTATCACAGCCTCCTCGGCCTGGGACGCGACCTGCAAGCCAGCGCCCTCCTCAGGCTTTCCAGCAAAGAAGTCGCCCTGGCCCTCGGTGCGGATCACGCGACTCATAAACCGGTGAGCCCACGCCTCCACGGCCGGCTCTCCCGTCTCGTCGCGGGCCTGTTTAAGGAAAGAAATGAGCGCCGTTCCACCGGTGCCCTTGAGGTTATCCTTCTTTCCATCACTCCTGGTGTCCAAGGCAATTCCGGGAGGCTGGCGCGACGCAGTCGCCAGGTTGACCTTGCGGCGGACAGCCTCGGGACTGCGACTGCGGCTGCGGGTGCGTACTTCCCTGCTGGGCAGGACAATGTAGCGAGTCACAATGGCTATGTGCTTGTCGCGAAGAGCACGCAGCATGGCCAAGCAGGCATCGTAGGCAATGCACAGCGGGCGGTCGTCGCGGTTGTCCTCGACAAACTCCCGGATGTTGGCCACGGACTGCACATCATTGAGGAAGCGGGCGTGAGGACCGGGCATGTACTTGCGCATCTCTAACAAGAAGTTGTGCTTGGGGGCCGGGGCATGGCCCTCGCCTTGCTCCTGGGGCCGGCCGCGCTTTTCGCCTGTGGGGCGATGGTCGATACCCAAGACAATATCGAAGAATTGGATCAAACTGCTCTGGGCATTGCTGCCTCCAGAGTACTGACGGTACTCCTCCTTTCCGGACCCGTCCTCATAAATGACACCGTGGGGTAATCCAGCATCGGCCATGTTCTTGGATCCGGCAAGGAAAGGGCGAATGCGGTCATAGAAGATCTTTGGGTCGCAACTCTCGTGGATGCGCTGCAAGAGGGTAGTGAGATCATCAAGACGTTCGGCAAACGTGTGTAGACAGCGAGTGACCGTAGCGGCATCACCCTCGCGAGCTGCCGCAATCGCAGTCAGCATGAGGGGGATGATGGGAGCACCACGGGCCTCCATGGCGACAGAGACAAGGTAGAACCATGACTCGTCGATGGCGCCGGTGAAGGTGCTGAGGGTGGCGAGGTTCTCGAGGTTGTCGATGTCCTCGTCCATGAAGAGAGGCTTGAAGTTCCAAAGACAGACAGCTGCATAGGTGGCGACGGGCGGCACCTCAAGATGTTCGGAGATCTTGAGCAGAGGGACTGCAATGGAAGGTGGCAGACGGTCACTGGGGCTATCACCGCTCCAGATGTAGCCGTGAGCCATGAAGGACAGCAGCGAGTAGGCTCTGCGCCATTCTGCGTCGTGTTCCAGACCGATGGTGTCGAGCACGGGGAGACGATCAACGACTCCGCGAAGTCGCTTGCTGAGGATGAGAGCCTGCAAGTTGGCGGCAATGGCCTCCCACTTGTTGTAGTAGGGATCCGGGAGTCTCGTCAACGGCAGGACGTCGGGGAGGAAGCCATGGGTTGGAGAGATTCCATAGTCGGCCAAGATGGGGATGGGAGGAAGCATGACTTGTTTTGTTTTGTTTGGGTGGTGATGGTAAACAAAGGAATCTGTTGCTTAGGTGATATTTTAGGGACAAAGCCTTGGTGATGATGTTACAAAATTGGTGGTGATGATGGTTCTTGTGAGGGAACTAAAAAGACCTGACGCAAGGAGTATACAGAATGTGCTCTGTAATACTCCTCAGCCGTGCGATATTCTGTGTAGCGTGTCGCATGTACCTCGATGGCAGTGAAGATGGTGGTGAGAAGAGGAAGAAAGACAAAAGGTTGGATATGAAAAAAGTGGAAGTTTTGTCCTTTTTGTTTCCAGAGATGAAGTTGGGTTGGGGGAGAAAAGGTGAAAGTGTGACGCCCGGGAGTACTTCTTGGCCGAGGAATGCAGCGTCAGACAAGTACCTTTTTGGTATGTAACGTATGCAAAAGGTACTTGTACTAAGTCGCAAAAACGTGAGAGACAAAAAAAGAGAACATGAAAAATTCGCCCCCTCTTCTCTGCGCCAAGCCAGTGACTAAGAAATTGAGTTTGAGCTTCTGGACCCTTCCCAGCCGACCACGGCATCGCTTGGAAATCCCGATCGGGGGCTTTGATCAGAGGGTGGAGCCGGGGGTTTGGTCGGTGGGATGATGGTCAATGGGAACAGAGGGATGGGCAAGAACGGGGGAACGGACAGGGGAATATTATCCCTCAAATGAGCACTCCAATGGACCGAGAGTGGCATCATGAAAGCTCCGAGTGCGGAAGGATGAAAAATGTCAGATATTCGGCTATGCACGGAGGATTGGTAATGATCCCACGCCGAGTTCCGTCTTGGGTCAATGGTCGTCCGTGAACAACCTTGAGAGGGCAGCGAACAGACATTTGTTTCATCTAATCTTGTTTCTGTTTCAATGGTCATGGCGTTGAAAGGGAATGCCTTGAACCCTGGAGCCTGGGGTTATGACAACGACAGAAGTGAAGTTGAAAGTTACCTTGTCCCCGGGAGCACAAGAACCACACATGACAAAAGAATCATGGGTGCGCCGTCGAAGCCATCATTGGTAAGGCAACCAATTGATGAAGGGATTGGATGGCACGCGATATGCCGTCTAGGTACAGTACCTTGAAGGCTTTTGCCGCATGTCGTCAACAGTGTTGGAGGAATCGTAATTGGTCGTCATCATTCATAACCGTCAGAGGCCTTTTGAAAGAAAAGCAGTCCAAAAGACACCAACGGCCAAACAGCTAGAACAGCCAGGTGGCGGTTGGATTGTCACTTCCCATGTCATGTCATTGATCACGACGATAAACGCGGGGCAAAATAAAGTGGACGAGAGAGTCTTCAAGGTCCCCAATTGATCAATCCAACGGGCGGGATCAGCGGGGCAGGTCAGGCATTGATAATCTTATCTCCACGTGCGGGAGTACACTACGAATTAACCCCGCCGCCGGTCCACCGAGGATTCTTGGCGGGGAGTTTCTTCGAGTGGTCCAAGCTCCCCGATGAGCGATGGTCGCAGACGCAGTTCGTCATGCCGCCAAGCAAGATGCCGCCCGGGCTTAAGCGCTGGAACGTCGAGCTTGGCCGCCTGACGAACCACGGCAGCTCCAACACCAACAACAACCACCAAGAAACATCCTCGCATCCAATTCCCGCCACGTCCACACACAGCACACACACTTCGAGATGCAACGATAGCGACACCAACATAATCCGGTAATTTGGTCAATTTGGATGACTCGGACAAGATGGTTGTCCAACAACATATCCTGAACTGGCTTTATAGCGTGCTGACCAGTGTATGTCCTATGTCCACTACCATCTCCTCTCTAGAAGCCAACCCATTGACTGACTTGCTCCGCCTCCAGGAATATCACGATGTCAACCGTACATACAACGATGTAGCCCAAGTGCTCTCCCACTACCCATCGCTCTCTCCACGAACCGATGTACATAGTACGCTGCCCTGTGTCAATGGCGCTATCCCGACCGTTATCTGACATGTGCTCTTATAACAGCCTTCCCCAACGGCGCATCCGCCCTCCTTGTCCACCTCTCGGGAACACTACCCGTCGTCTTTCGCGGCACCACCTACCGATTCCCAATCTCAGTATGGGTCCCCCACGCCTATCCTCGAGAGGCTCCCTTGGTCTACGTAACCCCGACCGAGCACATCATGGTCCGGCCAGGCCAGCACGTCGACCCCCAGGGTCAGGTCTATCATCCCTACCTTGCCGGCTGGTCGACGTATTGGGATAAGTCCACCATTCTCGACTTTTTGGCGATATTGCGGGATGTGTTTGCCAAAGAGCCTCCCGTCATTGCTCGTCAACCTCCTCAGGGGCAGGTCCGGTCGCCTCCACCTCAGCAGCAGCAACAGCCACAGCCACCCCAAGCTCCAGCAGCACCTACAGCACCGCCAGTACCACCACTTCCGCAAGAATTAACCGCGAGGTCACCGGTTCCAGTACGATCACCGGTCCAACAAGACGGGACAAGGCCTCCACCTCCACCACCGAAGCCCGGTGCCCCTGCTGCTGCTCCCATACCGCAACACCAGCCCTCTCCGGCACTGTCTTACGCCGCCGCTCCGCCGGTGCCTCCCCATCCTCCACATCCCGGCAGACCTACGAATCAATACGGCGGTCCTGGAGCACCGGCGCCACAATCTTCCAGGCAAGGTCCCTCTCGCTACGATGCTCCCCCGCCCCTACCTCCTCACCCGACAGCACAACAACAGCAGCAGCCTCCTCAACAACCCCATGGCGCGCCATACCAATCACCTCCTCCGGCGCCCCCCACCCTTCCACATAACCAGGCACCACCACAACCTCCGTTCTCTCCCATGGACCCACGAAGGATGTCAGTCCTCCAACAACATCCTCCCCAACACCACAACTCCCCTCCACCACCACCCACCTGGCAGCAGCAACATCAACTACCTCACCCCTTACCGCCACAACAACACCATCACCTCCCGCCACAACCACAACCCAAACCCCCTCCGCCCCCAGACCTCCTAGACGACGACACCCCCGCCTCCCCTCCCTCCTCAACCCTCGGTCCCGGAGCCAACACCACAACCAACTCCAACCCCAGTACCAGCGCAGCGCCCCCTCCCCCACCTCCCAACCCCGAAAAAGACGCCCTCCTCCAGCACCTAGCGACCACCCTCCACTCCCACCGCCACCATGCCCGCGCCCAAAACGACTCCTCCCTTGCGGGCCTCCAAGCCCAACGGGCAGCAATGAACCAAGCAGCCACCACTCTACAAGCCGAGTACGCCCAGCTTTCTCAGCTCTCAGCGCTTTTAACTTCCAACACCGCCATTTTGCAAGAGAGTTTGAGGAAAGCGGACGTCGTGATTGAGAATTCCAAAACGCTGAAGGAGCCGGATATTGATGAACTGCTGGTTGCGCCGACAGTGGTGGGCAACCAGCTTTATGAGCTGGTGGCGGAGGAGAGGGCGTTGGCGGATGCGATATTCATGCTTGGACGGGCGGTGGAGAGGGGGAGGATTGCTCCCGGGACGCATGCAAAGATGGTGAGAGGGTTGGCGAGGGAGTGGTATTTGAAGAAGGCCTTGGTGAAGAAGATTGGGAATGGGATGGGGTTGAGTCAGTAACAGTGGTGATGATGGAAGACAAGGTACAGTAATGCGATGTAGATAAATGGATGATCATGACCAACAAGCCCTCCCTTGGTTTTCGTTTTACTTCGTGGGTGCTTACTTGCTGTGCAACAGACCTGACGCACCGAGACGAAAAAAGCTGAATCAACTATTCTTTTTCTAACAATTATGACAACTAACCATCACATTACAGCCCTCCTTCTAGCCTAACATAATCTAAAGGCCGAACAAAAAACACAAAAGGGCCCAATAAACTATGATCCAACAACAACAAACCAGAAACGTCTGCCCGCTGCTCTAACAATGCCTACCATAGGCACCTACTCTATACCTGACTGACTGACTGACTGACCTTCACAACTTTGCATGAGGAACACTGCTCGCTTTTCCAGCTTTTCCAGCCCCGGCGACCGCCACCGATTCCGAACCATCACATGAGAGCCCTAGCATCCGATTCTTCGCCACTTCTCCAAGCCGAAATTTACCTTTACCTTCCACACCACTGAAGCTCTCGATCCTCCTCAAGTTCAGCACCCGCGCCGGCCTCGGATGTTGCAGCCCACCCTTGGGCGTCGCCACCACAACGTCCTACTCGTCATGACGCAGCGACTCTGTGGTAATAGTACTGATGGGAATGGGAAGAGCAGCCGCAGCAGTGGTGGCGGTAGGGACAGCGACGTCATTATTGGCACTACTGTTCCCACCAGTACCGGTACCAGCACCAGTCTCGACACCACCCTTCCCCAAAAATGACGACGACCGACCGCTCCCCTTGCGTTCCTTCAATCTCTGGCCGATCCCAAACGCAGCGGCTGCTGCTCTCTGCCCCCAGGAAATGCTCGACTGCCGACGGGATTGCACTTGATCGATGAAGGAGGGTGGGAACGATGTTGTTCTTACTTCCTTCCCCTTGTCCTTGGTCAACTTGTTACCCTTTAGTTTTCCGTCACCATCCTGGCTATGGTCATCATTGCTGCTATTCCCGCTTGAAAGACGAGGCAGCACAGCCATGGTGAAGCTCTTCCTCAGAGAAGTTGACGGACCACGGGCAGCTTCGACAACATCTCCATGAGATCTTCTGGTGGGGAGAAAGCCTTGCTTGCGGCTCATGATGCTGCCGACATCGGTTGGTGCCGTTGCGCTCTTCTTGATCTTTCTGCTGCCGCCGCCAGCTTTTGATAGCTGGGTCGGTTGAAGAAAGGGATCATCATCGTCCATGCCTCGAGACCATTCCGGGGCTACACTGTCCTCCTCAAGCGACAGAGACCCATAGCTTTTACGGTCATGTGGATGGTGTGACACTGTCCGACTGACCTTGTCCAGGTGCGGCCAGTGCTGTAAGACGGGGTGCCGAGCAATGGCCCCCGCCGACCCCGATGATCCGGATCCAGACCCAGAAGCAGATGCTCTCGTGCTTGGGAGTGACGTCGTAGTGGTCTCTGTGGTCGACTCACCACGCTTGCGCTCCTCTCCCTCTGGACTGCTTTGGCCGTCTGCCACCGCGACATTGAGATCGAGATCCCCGTGCGAGCCCGATACCTTCCACAACACGCCTTTTACGAAGAACGTCGACTCGCCCGTCTCCTTGTTTGTCGAACTCATGACGAGTGGTTGCGCCTTGGTTGCATCACTTCCCTTGAGCTTGGCCTTTCCCTTCCCCTCACCCCCGCCCGCGCCTTCGCTATCCTTCCTCTTGGACATGGACATGGACATCGACACGGCATTACTGATCTTCCGCCCCGCAGCCCGAAGCGCCTTACCATTTCTACTGCTGCGGTTGCCGTTGTCCCGATTCCCGCTCGTGCCGAAAGACAGCACCCTCATCACCCTGCTCCCAGAGGATGAACTTCCACGACCCCTCCTACCAAGGACGGCCCGATCTGTATCTCGAGACGAACCATCACTGCGGGCTTGAGAAGAACTAGTGGTCTCCGACGACTTCCGCTTGCTGTGCATCGACAGCGGCAGGCTTACTATGCTACCACAGCCAGTCCCACCGTTCCTTGAGTGACCGTGGCTGGAGCCGCCGCCGCCGCCGCCGCCGAGTTGCTCAAAGAGACTGATACGCTCCTTGACCGGTGAATCTTCCCCAGTCGCGATTCTCTTCATGTTCAGCTTCTGCTGCTTCTTGATCTTCCTACGCTGGAAGTAGCTGGTATAGGCCAAAGAGGGCCCAGTACCAGAAGGTGGGCCCGAGGACTTACGCCGGTACCCACCAAGTGAGGACGGCAGAGTCTTGCTCCGGGCCCGGTTACGTGTCCGAACCACACTCGAGGTAGTTGAGCTAGCAGTCTCGGGAATCACATCTGAGCTCTGCTGCTGCTGCTGCTGCTGTTGTTGAGAAGAGCGACGGGATGCCTTTCGGGTCGTCACGGCCACGGTGGTCGATACCATGATGGGTGCACTAGGGTTGGACTTAATGGGAACCCCGAGGGTCAAGGTCTGCGCCCTGCGCTTTTGGATGAAGGGCAGGAAGGGCGCTGAGCCTGCGCCTGAGGAGTTGTTGTTGTTGTTGTCAAACACCTTTTGCAGATCCTTGACTCTGTTTGCAGGGGCGAGTGGTGCTGATGCCAAAGTCTCACTGGAGCTGCCTGACTTGGACTTCCTCTGGTCCAAATAGTCGTGGCTATGGGAGGTGGTGAGGGGTAGGGGCCCTGAGGCTGAGTGACTCGCCCACGGCTGTTGAAGGGTCACCATGGTTTGGGGACCGGTGGTAATCTTAACGGAGAGGGTGCGTGAAAGGAGCAAGGGGTGCTGGGAGCTGGGGCGGCGTGTGGAAGTACGCGCTGATGTTCTTGTTGGGGTGTCGCTGTTCTTTCGGTGGACGGGTCTTCGCGAGTCCAACTCAGCATCAGAAACATTGCCGTCATGCGAACCGACAAGGCGAGAAGCTGTGTTGTGAAGCTGCGTTTGTTTTAGCCTCGATGAGGCGTTGCTGTCGACTCCATGGACTGGTTGGCTTGCCGCCTGTCCTAGGCGAGGATACGTCTGAGCAAAGACCTCTGAAGAACGAAGGGTTCTGACCCTCGTTGGTGTGATGGGATCCTTTGACCCTCGCCTAGGGGTGACTGGTGGTGGGACTTCCGTAGCCGTTGATAGGCCTTGGGTGAGCTTCCGACGGAACGACCGGTGGGCAGAGCTTGGCGTTTCTGGTCGGAGATCGGGCAGAGATGAGCGCTCGAAAGACATTCGAAGGGCAGCAACACTCTTCCTTCTTTCTCTCTCTGGTCCGACGCCTTCTGTTGCCGACCGTTGAGATGATAGAGCGGGAGCCGAGACTTGAGCACCAACGGGTCGCCGCGCCGAGATTGTGAAGGGCTGGTCAGGCTTGACGATCTCGGAACCCCGTCTCTGTTCACCCTGTGAAGGGACACGTGCAACCGTACGGGTGACGACTGGGGTGACAATTGGGCTATCAAAAGGTCGAGGCACTACAGCCGTCAGTTTTGATCCTGGAGACAGACATTATGCAACAGTTGATGGGGCAGTAAACATACCGGTGCTTCCCGACTCAAAGAGCTTTCGCCTCTCCGCAACACCACTCGGATGCCAATGTTTAGGTCCGTTGGCAATGGGATTCTTGGCATCAGAGGACACGCCCTGGGAACGAGCTCCTCGTTGGGCCTGAGACGATTTGGGTAAAGAGATGTGGACATGTTTCTGGCTCGACCGGTTTTCGGTCATATGCTGGCTTTGACGTTGTGTAGCACGCTGTAACGCTGCTTCATCTGGTGTTGGCGTTGGGACCCTGGGTGGCTTTTGGTTCTTTTCTGGAGATGGAAGCCGCAAGGCTCCGGCGACAGCGTTACCCATGACATCCAGTATCTCAAACTTGGACACCAGAGAAGCGAGCTTGGGGGAGGTTTGGCTAGGAGCCGTTCGGAATGTGGAGGGGGTTGCAGCTCTGTGGATGATGGTGTTGAGGCTCTCCCTGTTATTTCGGTTGGTACCGTTGGGGGTTCTGCCTGAGGTGGCCGATGAGTTACTTCGAGATAGGCTATTGTCACTTTGGCCGCCACTCGAGTTGCTCTTCCTCGTCAAGCGTAGTGGAGCTGGCTTGAGTTGTGCGTCGGTGAAGTCGGTCTGGGTCGGTAACCGTGGTTCCTCCACAGGTCCGGCCGAGGTGGGAGAATGATCTGGGCTTGAATTGGGCATTGGAACATACAGATCTCAAAGGAAGGGAATGGTGGAGTTGAAGGATGAAACGCCGCCAGCTGTATGATGCAGAATCGGACTGTCACCAATAAGTAGATGGCAGACTCGTCTCGATGGAGGGAAGATGCCGGGTTGATGGAAACGGAGGAGAAAGTTGGATCATGATTGGATTCAAATTGTCGACAACGAGACAGACTTTGGTCTGGTTTCGAACTTTCAATGCCGAAGAGGAAAGTGCTTTTCATCGCCGTCGAATCGGCTGCGCCCCCTCAACATTCATAGACGGTGCCTTCCGCAATCAACACCCTCGACTCCAAGAACGTACGGCTTCTGGGGGTAAAGAGCAAGTCGAGACAGCTGACACCTGACACGCTACGCATTTTCGCCCTTTCCAATCCAACAACGCGAGCCAGATGCAAGGCATCTTCCTAGGTCGTCGCCCGCCTTACCCTGATCTCAACCTGATCCTTTTGGACGGGAGGCAAGACACCCACTGTACCAAGTATCTATTAAGTCCCCCTGCGATCCTCTCAGCAACTCTCATATTCATATTGCATCGACATTGCAAATTGCCATTCCAATTCATTCATTTCTACCTCCTGCCTACCAACTGCACCACTTGTGTACTATTTGGGCAGTCTTCCACAGTGTTGTTCCCCAGATTGCGGACCCAGGGCATTATTCGAACACAGCAACCCATCCACTCTTCCTTCTTACTCCTTCTTCTCAGCGTCCTCGCCCTTCTCAATCTCCTTGACCTTGTCATCCTCTGCCAGCGTTGGCGTTTTCTCATCCATGAGTTCAAAGGCCTTGTCCAAGAGATCAATATGTGCTGAGCCGTCCTCAACATAGGCCACCTCGACTTCGACCTTCTCATCCGGATTGCTCTCATCAAGCAGCTCGCCAGGGATGAAGCCGGCCTTGAGCTGGTGACGAGAGTAGCTGGTGTACACCTTCTTACGACCATCGGCGCAGATGATATCAAGCAGCTTGAGCGTGAACTTCTGGCAGTTGTTGTTGATCAGCCCGTACTTCTCGTCCATGTCCTGGATGGCTTGGATACCTAGTGCCACAGTTAGCATTCAGCGGAGAAGATGCTGATATGGGAGGGAGCATACGTACCAGCTGAAACAATGGCGTTATCGTTGAACCTGGTCTCGCCGACCTCGTATAACTCCCACTTGTCGGTCCAGTCCTTCTTGTTGTTGTCATACCAATTCCAGTGCTCGCCGTCCTGCTTAGTGGCCTGAAGCTGATGGTAGTAATCACCAACCAGCACGCACCAGTGGTAGTTGGGACTGGGCATCGAGCCGAGGTAGTGGCCGCTGCTGATGAGGTCGGCAATGAGTCCCAGAGTCCAAGCACCGAGCTTGCCGCCAACGAAGCGGGAGGCGATGTAAACCTTGCGAGGCGCATCGTTGATGTTCGGCTCACCGGCCGGAACACGGCTGACGTTGGGGAAGTGGCGGCTCATGGTGACTGATGAGAGGGAAAGAAAGGGCTGATGGGATGAGTGTGAGGTTTCTTTGAGGGCTGTGATGAGTTTGCTGTCATGACACCAGGGACGGAATGGCCTCACGGTCTTTATACCTATCCACCGACCACCTCTCATCCATCATGTACATCATTGGGTTGCCTCAACTATGGCACAACCTGCCCTGCGTCGCTTGGATATGGTACGACTCCCATGCTCAGCTTCGGCTTTGATGTTCGCTTTTCCCCATCCGTCCTTCAGCTATCGCTGAAGAGAGCTCAGCCCAGCGAAGCATCGATAGTTTGTCAATGGTGATGCAAAAGACCGATGCATTTCCCAATCAGCATGGCAAGCGAAGGTCATAGCAACCGCCGTTGAGTTGCAGGAGGCTTTGCATCTGGCCATCGAACCCGGAGATAGCGCCAGGAGCTGAAGTGCTTGGCGGTCCAGACCGTTGACTTCCCCCACGTGGCTGGCCTTTCCATGCTAGCTCGGTGCGTGGTTCCCCAGATTAGCACCCATACCCTTGCATTGGTGGTCTTTCAGCTGAACACCAGGGCGGTACAGCCTACGAACTAGCGCCACTTCTGTCAATAGTTTGGCCCTCGCGCGCGGCCTCAGTCTTCAGTCTTCACGGGGGTAATATTGTGAGAGACCAAGAGCATGGTAATCCGATTGGTAAGAAAGACTTCGAAGATGCTTACCGGCGTCCGATCCGGTCACTTCATTGTATGGCAACCCAAGAGATCTTGAAGAAGACGCCAGTCCCCTCTCCCTTCGCAACTCCTCTCTCAAATTCGGAAAACACCAAGTACCAGCCTTGGATCTTCTGTTCACTTTTGACGACACCTCCAAGACATATTCTCTCGCAACTCATTGACCATAATAGCTTTCACAATGGCCCAACCGCTATGCTTCTTCATACCTGATCACATCTTCACACCCACCACGAACAACAATGCCGTTGCGAACAAGGTACAAAAACCAAAGAAGAGCAACTTGCAGGCCAATACAAGCTACCGAGTAGCCAACTCTTGGAGCAAGGAGGCCTCAAAAGACGAGGACTTAGCACTCTTTGAGGTGTCAAATGAGCTCGTCATAGAAAGCTTCGATGAGATTCATGCAAACGAAGTAGAACAGCCCGTTGAAGAGGCTTATACTCCTACCAAAGCGGTCCGAGATGGCTATGGGGTAAGTATTCCTCTTGTGAACTCTAGGCAGCGTCAAGCAACTAACCTGTCATCAGAACACGCTGAGCGAGACGATCCGCATCCCCCGCGATGACCTCAAATTCCTTGACTCAGTACCAGTCGAGCAATCCCGCTGCGTCTTCGACCTCCAATTCTGCAAACATCCTTGGGATTTCCCCGGTGTCCTGATGCGATCCGAAGGGGAACCCGCCCTCGAGCGCCAAGGTGACCCAGCAGTCAATCAATGCTATGACCACATGGGCATCGTCCGCGACTTCTACCGCGAAGTGTTCGGCAACCACGCCATTCTGGGCGAAGGTATTCCCCTCGTGGGCATAGTCCATTACGACTTCTACTTCCCCAACGCTTGGTGGCACGAGCGCGACGAGAAGGACGAAGGCTCCGTTCCCGGCCTCATCTTTGGCGACGGATGGGACACGGACCCCTGGAAGAACAACCAGCCGACTAAGTGGTACGGAGGCTGCTTCGGCAACTTTGTCGGCAGCCTGGAGATTGTGGCGCATGAGATGACGCATGGTATGGTGCACTCGCTGGTGAAGCTGGAGACGACGGGGCAGAGCGGATCGCTGCATGAGCACCTTGCTGATGTGTTTGGGGCGATGTGCGAGCAGTGGCATAAGAGGCAGGCGGTTGAAGAAGCGGACTGGCTGGTGGGGGAGGACCTCATCGCTAAACAGTTCAGGGATTTGCAGGGGTTTGCGCTGAGGTCTGTTAAGGCGCCGGGAACGGCATATAAGGTTGAGGAGTTGGGGATTGAGGATGTTCAGGTGGATCATATGAGCAAATTAATCGCGGACGAGGGAGATGTCAAAAACATCTACGCCAATATGGGCATTTTGAACAAGGCTTTCTACCTCGTTTCGAAGGCGTTAGGGGGAAACTCGTGGGAGAAGCCAGGTAAGATCTGGTACGCTGCGTTGAAGTATCTCCATGATTTGGGGATGACGAAGTGCAATATCAGCTCCTGGGCTAGTATCACGGTGAAAGCTGCCAAGAAGCTGGTGAAGCAAAGAATTGTTGAGCAGAAGGATATTGAGGCGGTCCTGGATGCGTGGAACGAGGTTGGCGTGGTGGTGAAGTAGACAGCATCGGGAATGCTGGCATGGAGGACTGAGTCAATATCAATACTACTACATCGTGATTAAACCATCAATAAGGTCCGCTGGCTCAATGGCAGAGCGTCTGACTACGAATCAGGAGGTTCCAGGTTCGACCCCTGGGTGGATCGAGATGAATATCCAATTGTTCAACTTTTTGAGAAATTTTTTCCCCCGAATTTTTTTTTTTTTTTTTTAGCTAGTGTGGGTATCGTCGGCCCCCAAAGGTGTGTTTGCTCTTTATCAGGGTTAGGGTCCGTATTGTTAGTGCAATCACCACTGCAACACGCCAATCGATTGCCACTGTGACAGTCGCGATAGCGTCAAACAAACCCCGCAACAACAACAACAATCGGCCAAGAAACTCATTCAAGACACTCTTATTTATCCGCCTGCGCGGCCATCCGATTCCATCCTTGTTCCTTGAAACACCGTAAACAGTGCATCAACATTATCACAATGGCTCTTGTCGTATGTTTTACTTCTCCTGCAACCTGTGTTTGGCACGATGGTCGTGACGATAACGTGCGGATAACCAACACAATTGCTGACATGATAACAAATCCAGGCGGTTGGCCAGTTGACGTCAACGGCCAGCATGGCCAACAACCTCCGCCAATGCCAGATCCTTGTCAAAAAAGCAGTCAAAGCTGGTGCAAAGGTCAGTCACCTTTGTCTGATGAAGACGGGTGCATACATACTCCAGATTGTCCGGAACCCCGTCTCAAGATCCTAACCACTGCAACATCGCTAGGCCCTCTTCCTCCCTGAAGCAACAGACTACATCTCCTTATCCGCCGAAGAAAGCCTAAGCCTGGTCAAGCCCGTGCACGAAAGTGAGTTTGTCCTAGGTCTCCAAGAGGAAGCCCGCCGCGAAAAGCTGCCGATCCACGTCGGTGTCCACGAACCCAGCCAGACCTCCCAGCGCGTCAAGAACACAGTCATCTGGATCAACGAGCAGGGCGAGATTGCGCACCGGTACCAGAAGATCCACCTCTTTGACGTCGACATCAAGGGTGGCCCAGTCCTCAAGGAAAGCCAGAGTGTAGAGCCCGGGATGAAGATTGAGCCGCCGTTCGAGACGTCTTTCGGCAAGGTGGCGTCGACTATCTGCTTTGATGTCAGTTTTCTCAACCACTCTCCTATCTCTCACTTCTCAACTTCACTCTACTTTTCAGAAGGTAGTATGTGGCTGACTGGACATACCTATGACTTCAGCTACGCTTCCCGGAGATTGGCATCTCCCTCCGACGGCAAGGAGCCGAGATTATTACTTACCCTTCGGCATTCACTGTCCCCACTGGCCAGGCACACTGGGAGGTTCTGCTAAGGGCGAGGGCGATTGAGACGCAGTCGTATGTCATTGCTGCGGCACAGGTTGGTAGACACAACGAGAAGCGGGTCAGCTATGGCCATAGCATGATCATCGATCCTTGGGGGAGGATTGTTGCTAGTGTGGGAGATAAGGCGGATGAGCCTGAGATTGCGACGGCTAGTATTGATCTTGATCTGGTGAAGAAGGTTAGGGCGGAGGTACCGCTGAGGAGGAGGACGTAAGTGTTCTGTCCAGTCCCATTACTTCATCAGCAAGAAGGAAGTATCTTGGAGATGATGCTGACTCTTGGTAGGGATGTGTACCCGGAAGTGTAGCCGAGGAGGCTAGCTGGGCATAGCATGGTTCTGACCTGATTGTTGAGGGACCTGATGCTGGTGTCACACATGGGTCACTCATCGCTCAGAGTCCGGGTCGAGGGTCCTTCAAGCCGATACGTTCGTCATCCAATGAAACGGAAACTTCGGTGCCGGCGGAATGTGTTTTTTGTCTTCCCCGGAAGGCTAGAAGGCATATTTAGGGATACAATGACGCAATAGCTTGCAACCCCGGGCCAGTCCTCACTCTTCCCCCCCCCCCCCTTATTCGGCCACGAACAATCACACCAGGAACCGGTCCATGTCCGAACCCTTTGAGTCAATCACCACCTACAACACAGTGGAAGCTTGATTGATGGCAAGTCAACGAATTGAGGACAGCAAGAGGAGGTCCCAAATCTCGAAAGCGGTGACGTTCACCAACATATCAGCCCCAGCAATATCCGGGTGTTGGAATCCGCAAACCGACCCAAAACTTCGGACGGTACTGGGTTCCACAACATCTTTTCATCTCAACTTTCCAAACATCCGCAAACCCGCCTTCATATTATACTGCCCTCTCCCAGTCTCAGAATCTTCAATCCCAACTCGCACTGCATCACACTCTTGCAAGACCTGTCACCACGTGCGATCCTGGGATTCTCTTGCATGATCTTGAAGGACAATCAGAAAAAAAGGTGGGTCGCGCGCACCCAGAGGTTGGACAACAATACTAAGGGCTCGGAAGCAAACAATGCTAAGACGCCCCCTGGCCTCATTTACCAAGCTTCAATTGAAACCCCGATTTACCCTGCAATGTGGATTCCCCAAGGCAATAAGACAAATTTGGGTGTGTGTGCTATCTATCCCGTTTCTTTATATTATCAACAACTTACATCCCATATCCCGTGCTATTATCCCCCACTTGCACTCAATTCCCACTTCCGCGCGCCAGCACAATATGATGTACCGGTTCCTTATGATGCCTCCAACCGTCTGTAATGATAGAGAATAGGAACACTTTGATCGCGGGAAAATGGGCCGGCGTCCTCCTTCTTCTGTAAGAAGGTACCGCGACCACAACCACACCTTCAACCACAACTCGCAAAAAGGGGATTGGCTTCTTCTCCAAACCCAGTCCAATTATACCGTCGCCATCAGAAGCCTGTCTTACTGAACCTTTCTTTTCTCATCAACGAAACTAATCAACTCTAATCCTTCGACCTCTGTCACTTGTTGGCATTAACGACTGTGAAAGAATCGCCACTCATTTAACAACAACATCGTCGGCACTCACCTGGAGAACAACCAACACCTTCTTCACTTTGGGCTTCGGGCCCTGGTCAACTTGCCTACTCATACAGACCTGGAGCACCGCCAGCAAGGGTCTGTCTGTCTTCTCTTGGTCTGTTGGGGTGTAGATAATGTATGTGCAAAATAAAACCAATGAAGAAGGTCGACCATCCAAGCCCAGTACTGACCTCTTCCCAGCTCCGAATCCCTTCAACGCATCAAACAACACAGCAACCATTCGTCGTTGTCCTCGTGGGTACCCATCAACACCATGGCTTCCTCCCTCCCCGCCGACATCTACAGCGGCATCAGCCAATCCCTCAACTCCACCCACGCCACCCTCATCCTCCCCATCCCCAACCCCGACCGCGACCACCTCGAGAACCAACTTCTTTTCCTGTTTGACAACTACGGCCAACTCCTCAACGTGACCACCACCGACGTCGACGGCCTGAACGGCATGATGATCTCCATCGCCATCAACTACGCCACCCAAATCGGCGCCACCTTCATCATGCTAGCCATCATGCTTCTCATGACGCCCCGGCGCCGCTTCAAACGGCTTCCCACCATCATCAGCCTTTTGGCGCTCTTGCTCAATCTGATCCGCGTCGTCCTTCTCGCGCTTTTTTACCCATCGCACTGGACCGATTTTTATGTTCTCTATTCGGGCGACTGGCAGTTCGTTCCCGCGAGCGACATGCAAATCAGCGTAGCGGCTACGGTGCTCAGCATCCCCGTCACGGCACTCCTCTTGTCGGCGCTGATGGTGCAAGCGCGGAGCATAATGCAGCTGTGGACTCCGATCTGGCGGGCCCTGGTCGTTTTGGTCTCCGGTCTTTTGTCGCTCGCTACCGTCGCTCTGTCCTTCGTCAACTGCATCTTCCAGGCCAAGAACATACTCTACGCGGACCCCTTTCCCCCTAGGTGGGTGCGGAAGCTGTACCTCGCGCTGACGACGGGATCGATTTCCTGGTTTACTTTCTTGTTCATGATTAGGTTGGTCATGCACATGTGGACTAATAGGAGTATTCTGCCGTCGATAAAGGGACTAAAGGCAATGGACGTGCTGATCATCACCAACTCCATTTTGATGCTGATCCCCGTCTTGTTTGCCGGGCTGGAGTTCCTTGACTCAGCAAGCGGGTTCGAGAGCGGTTCGCTTACACAGACTTCTGTCGTCATCATCCTGCCGCTCGGCACGCTCGTCGCGCAACGGATTGCTACCAGGGGATACATGCCTGACTCTTTAGAGGCTTCAGGACCTAATAGCATGCCGCTTAGCGATTTGAGTCTTACCGGCGGCGGCGGTGGTGATCACAAAGACAAAGGAAACGGAGGCGGCAATGGCATCATCCCTCCCACCAACACAGCCAACTTCTCCATCGCCAGCAGCGTCAGCTGCCTCCCCAAGGCAAAGCGCATGATCGCCAGCTCGGCGTCCTCCAGCCAACGACCTCTTCTCACGACGACTTGCTCATCAACCATCTCCTCCACCACCAACGACTCCTCGGGCTTTCCTAGCCCTAGCTTACACAACATCACGACGCAGTACCAGTACTCTATGGGAATGAACATGAACAGGAACATGCCCAACTTCCCTCCCGTCCCTTACCCTGGTTACAACAGTCGTAACACAGGCGTTACTTTTCACATCGCCAGCGACGGACACTTGCAAGGCGTCAACAGACATCCGAGCGTCGACCACTTCGATCGCGGGCTGGCGAGGATAGATGATGAAAACGACTCAGATAACGACGATGGTTACCCCTTTGAGTCATCGGAGAAGGCGGTCATGGATGATGATGTGGAGAGGGGAAGGGCTCTGCCTCCGCATGGGGGAGTGAGAGTTGAGAGGACGATTGAGACTAGGAGTGAGGAGAGGATGCCATCGCCTAATCCGCTGAATCTGTTGGGGGTACACACGAAGCCGAGATCTTTTGAGTAGGGCTGGGATCCGGCGGTGCTTATGTCGATGGTGATTGGTGGTGCTGGTGAGTCTGGTGAGGTAGTGGGTGGGGGAGACAAGGAGAAGGGGGATGAGGAGAAGGAGACGGAGGTGGTAATGAAGCTTTGAGCTGAGGCTGAAGTCAAGCAGGAGAAAAGAGAGATGATGAGCAGTGGAGGTGATACTCTAATTTGCAGTGAGCCTCGCAGATGTGTGAGATTCTTTTGGTTGTATTATTAAACAATGGGAGACGACGAGGCGTGGGTGTACATAGGCGATTTTTACCTTACCTGCAGTACGGTATTTTCCAGGTCTAGCTTGGTGGCATGGCTTGCAATAATACCCTTTCTTCGCAAATGGAACAAAACTCAATGCTTTTCGGCACCAATGCTTCATTGTTTCGTTGTCTTCTACAGATTTGGCTTGATCTCGCGCTTCGCTCAGTATACCGTGATAAGTTAGCACCGTCCATATCCAATCTTCAGTTTCCCTGCGGTGAATGGTTCCAGTTTCGTACGTTACTTTGTTCACCACCACGTCCGCAAGCACAACTCTATGCCATCGGGCAGTTTGCAGACACCACGTGCCTCTTTCCACCCTTCGTGATCCTCATCTTCTCTGCGCTCGAACTTTAGCTTGGGGCCTGCCAGATCAGGTTTATGGGCAATTGTCATCAGAGTTCGCAAGGTAACTTCCTTCTCAGGCCCAAGCTTTCTCACTCGGCAAGAAAGATCGGAAGACACAACCAGAAGGATTCTTGTTTGACTCGGCATTTCTGGTTGTAGAGGAAACGGATCAAAGCTTAGTACGGCAGCTGCAATGGTGGTGTCTGGAGTGTATTGGACCTTCTTGTGAATATTTTCGTCCCAAGGATGGCCAGTGGCTGGCAACACGCGAGACCGGGGAGGAGGCCGAGTAACGTGGTACGACCACCAATTTGATTCTGAATTCAACCCAATCACGGGCAGCGTATCCAATGGTGCACAAGGTATTGCGCTAAGTGGGCAGCTATGGCGAAAAAGAGTGAAGTACATGCTGCACAGTGGCTGGGAGGGATACATCAGCTCCAGGCGCAAAGTGCTTATGTCCTTCTTAGTTGCCAGTGGATGTCCGAAGTCGAATATCAGGGACCTCCCCACGTAGCCGATCGAATCCCATAATCGACGATAGCGATCTTCATTGCGGATGCAGATACTCAACCTCTCCGCCCTTTCGGCGAAGGAACCAGGAACTTTGCAGGGGAGACAAAATGGGCTTTGCACGTACTCGTCGTCGTGGTCCGCTGACGCCACGTCTATGACCGATGAGCGAATCAATGGGATTACCACCAGGTTAGATTGTCTAGTTTTCGATTTGGGAGTGCAGGCTAGCAGACCATAGATGATGTGCTGATGCGACTCGTCCTTGACAATTGGCAAATTGATTTCTAGGCCACGCTGACTCATGGCAAAAGTTGGTCGCTTGTGTCCCGGTATGCCGCAAGGCTCAAGGTTTCCGGCGAACCTGAAATCTCGGGGTGAGGTTGCAAAGAGGGACCTTGGCCGGCCACCAGCGTTATGGCCGTTGAGATCTCTGCAAAGCTTGCCTTGAACAAGCACTCCACCTTGGGGACCATAGGTTACATCTGCATAAGCACATGATGGAAGGTGAGAGACGAGAGGGAGTGGCTCGGATGGAAGCCCCAGGTCAAAGCCGAGTGTGTCGAATGAGGGGCGAGCATTGTCCCGGCGGTGCTGATTACAGCGGCAACAACGACAGAAGAAGGGGATATCTGAGACTGGGGCTCCGAGAAGCGGCTCGTTGTAGCCCCAGGCTAGCAGAGTGCAGTCCTCGGTAGACTTCATGATCTCTTGTTGTAGCCGAGCAAACGCCTTTCTGCCCTCGCCGTACAACATTGGCATATGGATATCGAACAAGCCGAGCAAGCAGTATGCTTGATCCTCGACTCTAGTTGTCTGCCTCCCAGCGGCCCATGACATCTTTGTTGCAACGCTGGTGTCTCGAAGAACGGCTTCAAGATCCCACGTTATGCAAGGGTCCAGCTCGATGCCCAGAAGAAACTTGACATGGATACCAGTAGCTTTGGAAATGTGGCTCGCCCACTCGGAACGCGAGCCCAGCTCTCTCCAGTTGACATCGAAGAAGAGCAAATTGTCGGGCGCCAGGAGCTCCTGTAGGGTCCATCCTCGGGTGAACCAGCGGCAGAATAATGTGGCGTAGCTCTGCAGCTCTTGGTTGAGCTCGAAGTCGGACTTGTCCACATCAGACAGGAGGGCCAAGCACACGGCCGAGTGGCGGTACCATCGGAACATGGAATTGATGGCTTCTTGCAGCTCTGCGCTGTTGGTCTTGTCGATGCAGCAGTTGTCGATCCAGATGTATTGATGGCCCTTAAGGTATGCCATTGAACATGCGTCTTGGATTTTCTTCCAAGATTTGTTTGGAAGATTTCTGCTCTGTAGAATTCTCCTCGCATTCGGCTGTAGCATATCCTGCAGGGTGACCTCGTCGCCGTCCCAGGTATGGGATAGAATGGCGTATGGAAGATAGTCATAGTCGCCGACCTCATGGAATGTAAAGTCTTTGGTGCGAAGCAGACGCATGGTGTAGCGAGACAAGATGTTCACAATGCAAAGGATGATGTTTGCAAGACGGCGGAAGCCATGAGACGTATGGTACAGGGAAGAGTAAAGATTTCCCAAGAGGAAGATGACTGGAGGATGTTTGATGCGGGGTGCATTTTCCTGTCAGCCTTCATGAAGCACCTGCAGTGCATTGCTCTTGCCGCATGGAGCGGCTAGTTCTCAAGGTGTCGGATATCGGGACATGCCTGCCGTAAGCCAACTGTCAGCAGCCCTCACCAGCTGCAGTCAGCAATCTCTGGCACTCGGTTCGGCACGACGAGGAACCGGAAAGAATTCGGGAACAGTTCGTTACAATACGGCATCGTTACACAAGGAAGCCAAGCCTTCAGCTCTCATACACCCATTTCTCACACATACACATAACAAAACGGCCCTTCCACCACACTCATCACCTCCCTCAACTTTCTCCTCGGCCCCGCCGCATACCCAAAATCCACCTCATCATCCAACGTCGTCTCCCCGCTCTCAGGAATATTCAAGAACGTCCTCGTCCCCGCAATCGCCGTCGTCTCGCCATACACCCTCTTCTCCGCATCCACCATCTGCCATATCCACCACACCCGATCAATCATGGCATGGTGCAAGTAAAACGCCGGATCGCCAGGCGACGTGCTCACATCGCGACCGGGGTCTCCTCCAAGCGAGTAATGCCCTCCGCCATGCACGCCGATGTCGCCTGTCCCTGGGATGCCCTGCATGATCATCTGGAAGTCGTTGATCGTTTCCTGCGATATGAGATGTCTGATGGAGGAAGCGTTGGCGAAGCGCTGGTTCACAGCATCGGTTAGATCGCGGCGCAGACATCTTGGGTTCCAGGCAAACGGGCCGGCCGGGTTCGATTCCTGCGGTCCGCCGCCGGGGACGTCGAGAGAAAAGGGGCCGAGGTTGACGGTCATGTTGGCGAACGGGCCCAAAGTGACACAGCCGCCACCGGTGCCGGCGGGGAGGTAGACAGGCGGCAGACTGCTACCCTCGATGCCGCCTAGGACGATGTCTCCTTGGTTAGGGATGTAGACACCGTTGCCGGACATGGAAGTCGCGCTTCCGTCGAAGATAGGAGAGGCGGAGAGACCAGTTTCGGCGGTCTTGGCCCAGTCCCAGTAGGGCTGGGTGCCGCGGTACCCACATTCTTCGCGCAGGGCTTGCTCGTACAGCGCGGTGAAGTAGCGGTGCAGGCCGAGGAAGTTGCCGGTATAGTGGGCGGTTTGGGTCTGGTTGATGTGGGTGACGACGAAGTCATCGAAGCGCGACTTGGCGCCAGGGGCTAGTGACGAGGGATATCGGGAGGGTTTGGCTTGCAGGCATCGGACGGCTTGGATGTACTCAAGCCTCTCTGCTTTGGTGAGTGCGCCCCTGGACTGATGTTAGTTATGGGACATTCTGGGTTGTAGCTTGTAGGTGCCACTGAGACTTACCATTCTTTTCTCGTTTTGATCTTGTCTGGTGTGCATTGACTTCCCTTGGCCGCTTTTAGAGTCTTTTGGAGAGCGGAACGGGCAAGGATGTCTAGCTCTGCTGTTGCTTTTGCAATGACTGGGTCTCGCGAGCTCGAACTCGGGAGTCCTATGCATGTGCTAGCGGTCTGGAGAACCAGGAGCGATAGGGTTGAGAACTTCATCTTGCAAGCTCACGAAGATGATCAAGGAAGGAAACTCTGGAATCGATCATCTTCAAAAGAACAACACGGGAGAAGAGCTGTTATACGACAGTCAAGCCATCCTTGGGGTCCAACCACCTGATACGACGACACCACGGTGCCGAGACACTACGATGCACAGCATGTACAGTGTGCACAAAAAAGGGGGGCCTATGACAACAATTGGCAACAAACCGATAACAACTTGATTAAATCAATTGGAACCTTTTGGATGCATATTTCATTGCTTTGCCTCATTTCTATCCTTTTATCCTATCACAAATCGTCATTGCGGGGATACTGCGCTGGCGTGTCTAAGCAGCTCGGTTTCCTACCGATTCGGACCGCTCTCAATTGCTCAAGACCGAAGCTTATAAAATATTAAAAGAATTTGAGGCAAGCCAAAGTCCTTGATTCTATTGGAACATTTCAGAAATTCCTTTATCGCTCCGTGATGTTGTTTTTCAAACAGATGAAGTGGTAGTGTTTTGACGATATTTGTATGTAAAAGTGGGGTATGCACACAGACCCGACTTTTGGCACAGAGATAGCTGTAACGGTAAGAACTTTGCAGCGATAAATCTCCGGTTCATTGGCCTGATAAATGGATTGTAACCCACTTGAGCTGTCTTGAGCCGGCCTCAAGATGCTGGCATTGGTTCCAGGACCAGCTTCACCAGGGGCGAAGGGAATGGTAGCAATGGAAAATGTGATGTTGGCCTCCAGTGTCATTATCTCCGGTCTCAGATACAGTAATGTCCCCTGCAAGTGCAAACCCCCCCCTTCTGCAAACTCATACAAAGTGACCCATTAAGTGTAAACTTTTTGGCGGCCCGGATTCCCAGTTTTGTATGGGAGTGAGGCACCAGCAAGTGCGAAAACCCCATTAAGTGCAAATATTGCGAGCTGTTCCCCATAAGTGCCCGAATTGTTTGCACTTGCAGGGGACCATTACTGTAAGTTCATTCTGCGTGCAACCGTAACACCACGGAGAACATCGTTGATTGGGATGCTACCCGGCATAGAGTACTGTATGCTTGGGATCTTGGCTTGCTCTCTCGCTGACAGTTTGTATGGCCCCACACCGCCGGTTTTATCATTGCACACAGTCGATTTATCCGGCTTGTTGTTTTGCGGCTAATAAGTCAATCCCAGTTCATATAACATCCCCAAGTCTCCGAGCGGTCTGGACCCATGGGTAGTATTTAATGCACGACCGACACATTGACGAAATGAAGCTGCCAATTGCAAACGGCGACGCTATCATCAAGTCCGAGGTGTATCGGAGGTCGTGCCGTTGTGCTGGTCACCAGAAACCGGCTCTAATTCAGATCTGGATGGGAAGCGTTAAGTTGGATGATGAATCTGAAATTTTGATGGAATTTAAGCTCCAGGAAATTTGCCGCTGTCTTCCAATGTGAAAGTTGGTTGAGTCCAGTCAACAGAGTGTGACAACCAGGCCAAAACCACCTTTCTTCCTCCTCGGCTCGCGTCACTAACATTAGAACCTCCCCAAGTCCATCTTGACTTAGCAGTGCTCCTTCCACCGCCTTTCATTTCCCAAGAAGGAGCAACCCATCTTTTCTTGGTGATTTTGCGGGGGACTGCTGTTCGTTGAGGAAGGTGGGAGTGAGTGGAGGTGCTTTCCGTCCGTCTTCTTCCAACGCAACATCGTCCCCCACCATTTGAGATGCTTTTTCGCTTCTGCCACTGTAGTCCACTGCACTCTCCCAAACTTTCCTTTTCGCTCTCGCTTCAACCTGTTCTCACATGTCAGCACCTTTGTTTCCGTCTCTTTCTTCACCAGCTTGAAAGCTCCGCACTCGGACCAGTTTCCGAATGCCATCAGCTGGCACCTGGCATAAAGTCAGAAGATGATTTCGACCTCAGCGTCGTAAACCGAAGACCCTGAATTCAGTGCAGAATGAGTGAAAGCAGAATGCTGGTAAAGTAACGCACATGGTGACGTTTATCCAGATTTTGGATCCCGAGGGGTGGTAGCAACTTAGATGGAGCGCTAACTGATTCCCTGCAAAGATGTGTGCGGTTCCGTTAGCAAAGTATCCTGGCGCAGTGGGGTAACGCCGACCCGAGACGCCGGATGGCACGCAGCAGCACCGCAGCACCGCATCAGCCATGTTCCAAGTCTCCCGGTCGGTCCCCCAACGACTCGGAATGGCACCGGCCCCAAGTTCCCGGTACGCACAATGATATACACCACAACCGCTCGAACTGCCCAGCCTTCACTTTCATGATAGGCTCGACGTTGACCACCTCGATACCATACCCAATCTGGTGTCCCTTTGGACCAGCTTAACGGCTACCGCTTCTGGGTTTCTCGGGCCATAGACTCCCGTCTTGAGGGGCTCATGGACGGGCAGGATTGCTGAGCGACTGTGATGCTTCCGGTCAGTCAGCTGTATCTCTGTTGTACGAAGGTTCCCAAGCCACCTTGCGGACACCATTCATTATGCAGGGCATAGGTACTGTCCACACCTTGGCCAAGGTAAACAGTTATCATGCTATGCCATGCGTTAGAAGCCCCAGAGTCGGATATGGGCAAGAAGCACACATAGTAGCCCATGCACAAAGGTGGTTTTCAACACCTTCAGTCCTGGATATCTCTTCCTCCTCCAGACACAACTCAATCTCTCTTTTGTATAACCCAGGCACATGCTCCTTTTTGAACACCATGGTCCTCTTCAAGCGCCCTCCCGATGAGAAGGGATCGATCTGGTTCTCTGTCTTCATCGGCGTCTTCGTGGCCTTCGGTGGTCTTCTTTTCGGTTATGATACCGGCACCATCAGCGGCGTCATTGCCATGAAATCCTGGAAGCAACGTTTCTCCACTGGCTATACGGATGCTCTTGGCGAGCCGGACATTAGCCCCTCGCAATCTTCCCTTATTGTCTCTATCCTTTCGGCTGGTACCTTTGTCGGTGCTTTGGCTTCTCCCTTGCTGGCGGATGGGATAGGTCGGCGATGGGGTCTCATCATATCTTCTTGGATCTTCAACTGTGGCGTCGTAATGCAAGTGATTTCTGCCGCCATCCCTCTCTTTGTGGCTGGCAGATTCTTTGCCGGGCTTGGAGTTGGCTTGCTTTCGGCTCTTGGTGAGTGATGCATCCCTTTTTCTGTATGTCATAGAATCCTTTGCTCTCTTTCTCCCCCCTCAAACGACATGGCCGTGCTATGCTAATACCGCTCCTTTAATAGTCCCGCTCTACCAATCCGAGACCGCTCCCAAATGGATCCATGGATTAATCGTGGGCGTATATCAACTTGCGATCACCACGGGCATCCTTCTCGCCGCTATCGTCAACAATGGCACTCATAAAAGGAACGACACCGGCTCGTACAGAATTCCCATTGCTCTCCAGTGGCTCTTCTCGCTCATTCTTATCATTGGAATGCACTTCCTTCCTGAGACTCCCAGATACTGCATCAAGCATGGTACTATGACCCGTGCCACCCGGTCTCTGGCCAAAATTCGCCGCCTGGCGCCCAATGATCCCGCCATCATGGAGGAGATGGAAGAGATTCGTGCGAACTACCAATACGAAACGTCACTCGGCAGCAGCAGCTACCTAGACTGCTTCAGAAAGGGTATGCTGAGGAGGATGCTCACAGGCATGGTACTTCAAATCCTGCAGCAACTTACCGGTTCGTCTTCCGGTCCCCTTTTTTCCTCTGTTCCATCATGGCATTTTCTGACTCAAATCCATGTAGGCGTAAACTTTATCTTCTACTACGGTACTCAATTCTTCGAGAATTCCGGCGTCCGTAATCCTTTCTTGATCAGTATGATCCTAGCCACAGTAAACGCTCTCTCGACTATTCCCGCTGTCCTCGTTTTCGATAAGTATGGTCGCCGCCCATTGCTCTTGTGGGGTGGTGTAGCCATGTGCATATGCCAACTTCTTGTCGCTATACTCGGCACAACGACAACGGGCCAGACTGCCTCCGGTGTCATCACCGTGCTCAAAATTGGCGGTCAAAAACCTTCAATCGCTTTCGTGTGCTTGTTCATCGCCTTTTTCGCAGCAACGTGGGGTCCCTTAGCGTGGGTGGTAACTTCGGAGTTGTACCCGTTGAAGCACCGGTCGCAGATGTTAAGCATTAGCACAGCTACAAACGTAAGTTATTCCTCCCAATGTCCGTCATTTCGGGAGCAGAGTGGCTTGCGTGTACTTTAAAAGTCCTCCTCCGACCCCCGAAGTTTTGGGATTCTCCCTTTTCTCTTATTTTTTTTTTTTTCTCTTCACAACACATAAAACATATATTCCTTCATATCCAACTCCGGTTTCCGTCTACTGCAATGACATTCTGGAGGTAAGGTGGAGGATAGAAGAGAATTTTTCAAGCTCTTACCCTCTACCTTTGTTCTTCTCTGTCGAGGAGTAGAGGAATCCTTGCTTTGGGACATTCCCACACACTTTGCAAAGCCCTAGTTATCTGAGGATATGGTGTCTGCCGTTGGCTTGCCTGCGCACCGTTATGTGTCGCGATATTACTGTCACTGACGCGCGCATGGTGAACTAAATAAGCTGATGACCTGAAAAATGCACTTGTCTTGATGAATATCTGTATCTTAAGGATATGGTCGTTTTCAGACTCAAATCGCTGACCTTCTGACCCAACAACAGTGGTTATTCAACTGGGCTATCGCTTACTCGACTCCTTACCTCGTCAACTATGGTTCCGAGTACGCAAACCTTCAGTCAAAGATCTTCTTCATCTGGGGTACAGCCTGCCTGCTCTGCGTCGTCTTTGTCTACTTTTACATCTATGAGACGAAGGGTCTGTCTCTAGAGGAGATCGACGAAATGTATCAGACGCCAGGTCTCAAGGCTAAAGACAGCAGCAAATGGAGGCCGAGCGTCCATTTCCGAGAAACCCCGTTCACGGAGGTCACATACCACAAGGCTACTGCTGGAAGTCCTGCTGAGCTCGGGACTGCTCCAGTAGCTGAGACCACTGAGAGAACTGAGGGCGAGGCTGTTGCCCATCCTACAGCTCCCATGACTGGGTCTCCTCCTCAGAGTGACGGTGTCCTGAAGGCTCTGCAAACCGCTGTCCTTCGTCCTGCAGGAGCTTTTACCCACCCTGCAACGCAAAACCCGGCCTGAAATTTCCATTCTCCCCTGTCCGCGCAAACTGCGCTATCACATCTTCCGTCTTCCTCTCTTGGTTCCAACAAGTCTGTTCCGTCCCTCCGCGTGTATACAAACGACGAAGGAGTTAGCCCATCCTACAGAGGCGCGGAGAAGCTTCGGGCCCTGAATGTCAGCGGCGACAGGATGACTTCCCACGCCCTCGCTGATTTCACGATCATCTCATGAGTGGGGGTGGCAAGCCTCGGAATGATCTAGTGCCGCTGTGGCAAGGCACCGTGACGGCTTAGCGGGAGTGCCTTGATATCGGACGTCGTTAGGCAGGTATGAACCGACTATCTGTTTGATCGTCCTTGTCCAGGAAAGTCGTTTCGAGGACTCGCAGGTGGTGAGGCATGGGATGAGAAGGTTGAGTCATTGGTCAAGAACTGGCAATGGCTTCAACGCATATCACGTGGAAGGAGCTATTGCCGGTTATGATATGTTGCTATTATACGTGGGTTTCAGAGAAGTGGCCTAGAGAGAGAGGATTGTAGGATACTGCATCGGTCGGACACACGAGAAGGGTGCTTAACGTTAGTTAGCTGTAATGTGGGAAGGGATATCGAGAACGTCTCGGCATCTTTGTTAATGGTCAAGGAAGGAGGATCTTGCTTTACTTGTATCTCTCGCTTTTAAAAAATGGTCTCATTCAACGTTGTTACCAGGTTGAGGACCTAGACTAGTAGATAATGAGTCACGAGGTGGAAAAGAAGATAACGGAGACACAGTGATACTTTTTAATTGATCCATTCGTTGACATTCTTTATCGACGCGGTAACATCCGGAAGCCAATAGTAAGTGCACTCTATTGTTTCTAGGTCAGCCCAAACTAGGAGGATGAGTCTTCTTGGTGATTCTCGAACACAACTGGATCCGGATAGGATTGCTGGAGCCTTTCGGATTCGAATTTCATGGCTACACCGGCGAATGGCGCGGCTGGGTCATTCTATGCTTTTATAGATGCAGTAGTTTGTTGCCAGTGAGATGTTCGCGTTCAGTCAGTTTGCTTGATCAAAATCCCCAGGTACCCGATAAACAGATACGCCACTGGCGCAGCCACACTAGCAGTCGGTTTGCGGTAGACACCAGCCACAATTGAAGGTACGTACCGTGAAATCTTAAAATGTTGGCGGGGCAGACGGATTCTCGCAAAAGTTCGGCCGGGCAGATTCCCGTCCGGCGCCGTTGGAGTGTGCGATCACCGTCAACGCTCAATCCATTCCGACTGGATCCACTCTTCGGCACGCGATCTTCCGGCTCCATCAATCCCGGCTCGGCGACTCCACGACTCCGCAACTACAAGTAGACGACGACGGTGCCCCATTCCTTCCTCGACTAACCCGATTTTCCTTGAACAACCTGTTCACTCCCGTCTCGTACGACCGCGCGCGATTGCCGACGATTAGGATCTTCTCGCGACTCTCACTGGCCACCATCCAGTTCCTCCCTCGGGCCACTCGCATTCCATGTCACCAGACCGACTAGAAACGCCAAATCCAACAAAGCACCGATCGCACAAGACATGAGACACTCCTCCCGGGTTCTGGGACGGGCGACATGTTGTCGCCGCCCTTTGATCATATCACAACGTCCCTACGTCGCGGAATCTCGATCGCGGATGATGCAATACCTCCAATGCGATTCCAATACGCAACACCTTTCAGCCTACACGCACTCGCGTGCTATCCGATCCTTCAATTCAACTCCAGCTGCCACCGCGAGCAAACGAAAAGATAGCAGTAGCGACGCTCTCGTTCAATACACGGTAAAAAAGGGCAGGATCTGGCTACCCGACCGCGAAAAATGGATTCGGCCTTGGAAGCCCGTCGACATCGAGACATTTGCGTCGGGTTGGACCCGAGGAAACCCTCTTCCCTTGGTGTTTAAGCGGATGGGGAAGGATGAAGTGGACCTAGACGAAGTGGCATTTTACAAGAAGCTCATTATTCAGCTGTGTCGCCAGCGGGATCCTTCGTTGCCATCCGACACCCACAAGTTCGACTGGGGTCCGGGTTATCATGATGTTCAGGGTATCGGCCAAGCGCAGGAGCGACGCAGGCTTCTCAACACCAAGATCAAACGCCGGCTTCGCTCGATTTATGACGCGCTTCTCGACTGCTATCCCCATCCCGAATGGGTCTCGGGTTTGCAGAAAAAGACGCCGAACCAGTGGATCGACCAGATAGTAGACATCCTATCTGATCCTGTTAGAGAAATCCTGGCTAGCCCATACCCGCCGACCATCGCCAAGCTAAAGGAGCTTCCATGGCTCGAGGTGAATGAACAGAACGCGGGGGTTGAACTGGGCGTCTACGGCCTTATAGAGCGCCCAGCTCATAACCAAAGTTACCAGAGCGAAGACGCCAGCCTTTATGTAGGCTCAGCAGCTTCACAGAGGGGAGGGCTTGTTTTGCGTCTCGTAACCCATTATTTTGCCCGGCATAAAACCCTAGGTGCTAAGGGTGCGACCTGGATCCAGGACGCCACCTTGAACCTCACAATGCCCAAGTTCCCATTCATTCTTTTGCGGCTTCCTAATCCCATGGCTTCCAAGTCTCCCACCAAGATTCTGGAGGATCTGCAACTCATCGTTCTGGCCGAGGCATTATTCATGGTGTATCTCGGAGCCATGTCGACGTTTCAGGGCAAGCACCACCCTCTTGCACGGGCGAGCCCGTGGGACATTGAGGACATTTCGTATCGAGGAGTCTCGGGCGCCAATCCCCTCTGGGAAGCTTACGGTGCCGCGAAGCTGCAAGAGCATGGCCACGAGCATGACAGACGGCTGTTTGCTCGTCCCAATGAGTGGCCTGGCTGGCCCACGAAGAACCAGAAGAACGTCAAGTCGCAAAAGGACAGTGACGATGAAGCTATCGCAGCCATCCTTGCGGCGGCCAATATCAAGGCCTTTCCTGGAACTCTTGGGTCGCGTTCGTCGTCTCAAAAGAAGGCTTCCGTACCTGGCAGCAGGAATCCGTAGAACATGCACGAAAGTTAACGGAGTAGCAATGTTAGGAGACCGATCTATGATGCTATCCGGCAACTCACAATTCTCATCCTTAAATATCACCATGGTATGATCGTCCAGAGATCCGTCACTGGTTCTTGACAGAGCCAACTATAAAGACAAAAGGCTAGCAATCGCAGTGTCCAAAATCGGAATGGGTCGCCCCGAGCCCGGTTCGGATGAATGTACCCCTGCATGGCCGCTGTCGCAGTCAAGTTCGGATGTCTTCCAGAAGTTCCTGTTCCTGACCCCAATTTTCCCCGCATAATGGAACGTCGTCCCGTCTAGCAGCCCCACCAACCTCCCTTGGCGATCTCCGCATCTTCTCCCCAAACGACCCCAAATCCCCAAAAAGACCCCTGGTGTGACTCCAAAAGACCCCTGCTTTTCTCCAAACGTCTCCTCATGTTCCCGTGCCCCTCGGAACCCCCCAGGCGACGGCTTCGGGCCATGATCGAATTTGGAAATGCGGAAGAGCAGCCCTCCGGAGGACAACATTGCACTTTTGCCAGAGATCAAGACAGCACGCGGTAAAGAAAATGCCCAAAGCCGACACCATGGACCGTTCTCATCCTCTTTCTCTTCTACTTTCACTTCTCTCTCTTCATCCCGGTCTTGACTCTTGACCACACACCCAAACACCCCCAAAACAAATCCGCAGCAAAGATGAAAACCACCTCCCTCCTCAGCGCGGCGACCTACGCCTACCTCGCCACCGTCGCCTCAGCCGTCGGCCCCGCCGTCCCCGAAAACGCCGAACGTCTCCCCGGCAAGCCCGACCTGATGCCCAACTGGCCCTGGCGTAACCCCTTCGCGGACCCCAACAACACGCGCATAACCATCTCCTCGGAATCCGAAGCCTCGGCCCCCACCCGCTTCGTCCCCACTTGCTCCTCCCAACGCACCTTCCGCGCAACCGAGTACCTCCTCGACGACCTGCAGGAGCTTCCGCCCCAAGGTTTGATCCCCTGGGTCGAAGCTTTGCGGAAGACGTTCACGAACCGCCAGTACCCTGGTTCTTGGGACGGGGTTGATCCGCATGGGTATGATAGGAATATGTTGATGATGGAGTATGTGGATGTGCCGCTTAAGGTGAGGAGGTGGATCGAGGAGGAGGAGTGGAGTAAAGAAGGGAAGGGGAAGGGATTGTTTGCGGTGTTGGCAAAGGCGGATGTGGATAAGGGGGAGAAGATTGTGGCTACGGCGACGAGTTTGAGGGAGAAGAAACCGGAGACGGAGGAGGAGGAAAGGAAGTGGAGGGAGGGGGATGAGAACAGGGTGGTGATTTTTGCTCCCGGAGCGGTTTATGAGAATGCGCCGCTTTGGGTGGCGGAGGGGAGTGAGTGTGAGGGTGAGTTTTCTTTCTCTTCTTTGTTCTTCCCTGTTTGGTTGGGAGAGGAAGCTGATGATCAATTGCAGAAACTCTCTCCGACATCATAAAGTACACGTCCAAACCAACCGACGGCGCTGTCGTCGCTTACCCCGTCGACAAGACCCGTGCTGATAGGGCCGAGGGCAAGAGGGAGATGGAGTTCACCATCAAGGCCCAGGTGCTCAAGGTCGATGACTCTGTTCCCGAGGACGAGGTCGAGCAGCAGCAGGAGGGTGGTGAGAAGGCTCAGTTCAAGACTCAGGTTGAGAAGGTGGAGGAGTTCAAAACCCAGGTGGAGGAGGTGGTAGATAAGGTTAAGACTGCGGTTAAGGATGAGTTGTAAATGGTGTTGGGTGTTTTTGATGACTTGCGGTGGCAGACTTGGGTGGAGAGCGTGGATAAAACATGATGGGAGGATGGAGGTTGATTCGAACAATGCATGATTTGTACTATATCTCCTTTGTTGTCTTCTTCTCCTTCTAAAAGTACATACCATCATTATTTCAATCAGTTCTTACGCCGGTTTCGATCTTGTGCTTACCAGCGAACCTAGTCTCGCCGACTGGTGAGAATGACCGGACCGTGACGGGAATCGTGAACAAACCCGGCCAAATTCCCACCGAACGACCACTGACGCCAGCCCAGCAAGTCAACAATGCCGACTGCCGACGGAAAAAAATAGTTTATGTCACATTTTCACCCGCCAAGCCATTGCTTCCGAGCTGGTTTCGGAGCGTCGGGCCGCACATCCTCACCTAATTTGCTTTCTCTTTTTGGGTTAAGTTCTTGGTGTTTGAGGTTGTTAGCTGGTGTTCTTATCGTTTATCGGTTATCGATAACGGATCGGTAGTGGGAAGGATTACGTCATGCGGCCATCAAGGTCCTCTCAGTCCTTCTGACGGGAAGGAAAAAGCCCTCTGTTAGGCTACTAACAGACCAACACGAGAACTTGCGGGAGCGCGGATAGAGTAGTATTCTTCCAGCTCCAATTGGCCTTTCCTGCCCCGATTGTTCCAACTCGCCCCGCCATCGCGGCCCTACTTGCTGCAAAATTTCCCGTGTCCTTTCCCTTCCATCTCCCGCGCTCCTACAGCGGAGACTGTATCCCGAGTTGTCGAATCCAATCCCAGAACTGATGGAAGTACTTCAAGAGCGGAACATTTCGCTAATACCAGATTCTAGATCAGATTTCCCATTTCCCGTCGCCCCTCGTCGCCTCGTCGCCCCACGATTGGAAATGCCCGCTCAACGTCCCATCCACGATAGCTCGCCCACAGCCGCACCGCCCATAAACGGCCTGCCCGGCCTTCGCTGAGCCATTCGCGACGCGTCAACCCGTTCCCTGTCTTCGATTGTCTTGTTCAATAGCTCGCTATTCCCATCCGTAGTGAAGCAAACTTTTGAGTACGGCTTGTTCCGCTCATCGTGCACTGCGTTGGTCTCACGCTCTTGGTCTCGCAGAAACTGGACAAATGCTTCCAGGTGCGGCATGGTTGTGTAGCCTTCCGTCAGCTGCACGTTATCGAGGACCCAGATCAACGACGGCGGCGCGTAACCTGCCAATTCCCGGATGATTGCCAATGCCGTGGGGCAACTGGCCATAGTACCATCCAACCGCTCGAAGCTACTCTTGTCAAGCAGTGTGTTGGCCGGGAAGGGGTCGTCAGGGAGGAGGTATATGAGTTGGACTAAAACGGTGTAAAGGAGCGCTATCAAGCCCGCTTCCTGATAGTCAAGAGAAGTGCTGCTCTCCCTGTTGTCATCGAGGGAGGGGTCGGACGCAAACGAGTAGCGTTGCCTGCAGAAGAAGGATATGCATGGGATTCCGATCTCGTTACTCACGTCGCAGATTCGGAGCGCGGCAACGGAGAGGCCTGCCCCAAAAGGTGTCAGGCCGTCTTCGCCAGCCACCCATACCATACTGGACCGAAGTTCACTGAGCCAGATTTGAAGACCGATGACGACTTCGCTAGGTAGCAGAGTGGATAGGGAGTCTTCCGCGTTGTGGGCGATTTCCGTTCTACCATCTTCGAGGTAACGTGAGAGCGTGCTGTGGACATATTGCTCCAGATCGCTACGGTGCATCGAGTATTCTTCTGTTTCTGTGAAGGGTAGGAGTCAGGCTTGCGTGGAGAGCGAAGGGACATAGCACATGCAGCGTCACTCACCTTCCCTATCAACCGCGTTATTGCCGTCTTCAACACCCTGCTCAGCCATCTGTGGATGCTCCAGCGAGGTTTTCTCCACAGGTACCGCTTGGGCGGGAAGGGGTTGGACAGCATCTTTGGTTTGAAGTAGTGCCTCTTTGTCATTCTCTGTGGTGGTGTTAGAATCGAGATATATCACAAACCGAGGCTGCAATGGAGAGCGCCAATCGCATGCAATATGTTTGGGTTCCAACTCACCATAGGTCACCTGTTGCTCGATCGCTTTCATTGTGTGGGCACTTGACCTTCCGAGTGCGTCTACCATCTGGCCGAGTTTCCCTTGACTCGCGTAGACATCGTCGCGACGACATTGACGACCAACTGTACGTTGCGACATAGCGATCCCCAACACAATATCCGTGATCAACCGGGTCTCGTCTAACACTGACTGGGTTCTTTCTTGTATCGACTGGGTGGTTTTGCTTGTTATCAAGTTCACTTCATCTCGGATCTGCTGGATAGCGTTCTGTACGCTGTCCACAAAGGGCTGGACGTGCTTTGAATGGAAATTCCTGTTCAAAGAAGCTCGTGTTCTCCGCTTTGTGCTTTTGAGCCACAACAGGGCTTGACACAGTAGCTTAAATATCTCGACGTAAGCCTGCCCAATGCATCTCCTCATGCTCAGATTGTCTGAAATGTGTCCGCATTTTTTGACATACTTCAGGCCGTTGGCCACCTCGGAAAGAGCCGTGGAGAATGACTCGGAAATCTTATGGTAATTGAGAGCTGCCTATGTCTCACATTAGCATCAATCGCAGTAATTCGGTCTCCAAGATTAGTGGTGTTTGATGATGGGGAGGGATGGTATGTTTTGGTTCTTACCTTAGCAAAGAAGGAAACAACGCCTGTACAAAGGCTAATGTACTTGTCGCCTTTCGGAATCACCTCAAACAGATATTTGTGGTCGTCTAAGGCCTGTACAAAGTTACGCAAACGCTCCTTCAATGCCCCAACACCTCCCGACTTTTTGGTTTCCCGTGTGTCCTCGGCTTGTGAGACCATATCTCGAAGTGATGCGAGGGTCGGGATCCATGTACTCCCTGGTGACATATTTTTAATTTTCGGGAATTCCGTAGAAACGATCCTCCAGGAATTGATCAACTCTTGTCTGTAGTGCTCGAGAGTCACCCAAACATCTTCATCATCCCTTGTATATATCATGTTAGTTTTCACGCTGCGATACCGCTATCCGTGATGCTCGAGGTCACTCACAATGGACCAATGGTGGAGTTCAGCCAACTCCACCATTCCATCCTTTCCTGATTCTCAATTCTCTCCCTGTCACTTTCTCTTTCCACCACGGCGCTCATAGCTTGAATAGGCACGTTGTCAGGGTGGTCCAGAGCCGCCTGTTGGCTGAATCTGCGCAACATTGGTGAAATTTCGAGCGGCATGTTAACGAGTATTATATCCGCACTTGTAGAGACGATTGTTGCCGGACTGTCAGAAACTTGTGAGGGGGAATCTCTTCATGTTTTTCTGGACCTGCTCACCTCTTCTGAGCCCTGATCTGAGAGCTGAATACTTCTGTGTTACTGGAGATGATAAAACACGATGGCCGTTCTTACAGCTCGGTGGTACCGGAGTCGTGTAAGGTTGTCACAACAAGGAGAGATTGTGACCCGTCGGCTGTGCATACCTCAATCCCACCAGTTTTGGATATCTCCGCCTGGCGCGGTAGTTTCGCTTGCCTGAAAGTTACAATCTCTCAAGAGTGGAAGGTTCATTGGGATCATGGGTTTCTAGGTAAACCCGCCGGCGTTCCCGGGCAGTTCCAGTCGCCTGTTAGGTGTTAGGTAGGGTTGCTCCGCAGCTCACTGCCTTTTATGTACAGCCAGCCATATTCCCAACCACGGGCACCTTCCTCACATTCACTTCCCGTCAGCTTTTGCCTTTCCTGGGGGCTGTGCAACACACCCATCGTTCTTTCGCGTCGGGCGCATATTAATGCCTGCCACACGCCTGTGGCAGTCGTGCCCGATCACTGTGAAAATGCCGTTTTCATTCCAGATCCTGGGGTGCATTTCCCCTTCTCCCTTTCCAACTCCCAATTAACTACAATTTCCCGTCATTGGTTTGGTTCCCCTTGTCATCTTTTTACCGTCAGAACACTCATGCGGCCAACAGAGAAACCTTCCTCCCTCCATCGAAGGGTCGCCCCTATCTCACCATTGCGTGGGCTCTGTACTACATGCAGCTAGCCTTGTCTTCTGCTTCGCCTTCATTTGGTCCGCTCACCATGTTCCATTTCCATGCCAGGTAGGCAGGCAGCTTTCTTCCCCGCACTGCAGTGGCATCGACCTTGTTCAATCTGGTACAGCCCCAGCCAGGACGGCGCATCGCGGAGAATGGCGCGAACTTCATTCGGAGAGATGATGCAGCCTTATTGCGACATTATGGGAAAGCTGACCACAGAGGAGTATGAAATGCTGGAGATGTGTTTGTGACGGCCTGCATATGCATGAAAAGGGTAGGCCAGTCGGCCTGAAAGGTGGCGCAGTAGAGGGTTGCAATGAAGACGAGGCTCTATCCTTTACAACCTTTTGCGAGTCGTGGACTCGTGCTTGGCAAGTCGGGCGTTTTATTGGAACTTGATTTGGGAGAAGCTGTTCCGTACACAAAGGTAGGTAGGTACCTGACACACATGTGGGCTTTACTAATCTGAGCGTTGATAGGAAAGTTCATTAACCCAAAAGGAGTCCAAGACTGGACCTTTTCACTACATACATCCCAGCTCCATTCAGTTGCCTTCTTCTCTTTTTTTTCTTTTTTTCCCAGCGAACAACCTTTTGGGGCCGACTCACACCAAGGAGAACCGTGCTCCAGGCCCTCAATACAGTCTTTTTCAAGTGAACGTCCCGTTCGTCCCTACCAATCTGGAAGTCATCGACCCTCTCCCAGGTGAGGTTTCCGCAGCATGACTTTGAGCACCGCCGATGTTGCGGCTCCCGAGCTAGAAGGCCCTCCTGCCACCTTGGAGAACCCCTCACCGGTGGTTTTGCAAGCGTTAGACGAAAAATACAGCAACGGTACCACGTCTAAATCCCCGTTGGCTTTTCCCCAGGAGCGCGCACCGGTTGTCATTGAGGTGCCTTCGACACTCTCTACGGAAAGCCTAAAAGCAGCAGGCAGCTTGGAACACCCGATAACCAATTCCACGAGAGAACCACACCTAAAAGGGAGCGACAATGATGCGGCCCGAATCTCCTCAGAGCCACTCAAAACCCCAGATGAAACCAGCAAAACCGAATCGGGGTCAAAAACAGGGCCTGAAGTTCCAGCGGAATGCTGGGAGTCCGATCACCCAGTCGATCTCTATTGCAGAAAGACTGGTCAATCCCATGCAGTTCTCACTGCCTTCGGCTATTGGGACTGTCCGCAGTGTAAACAGTCCTTACGCAAGCCCGATTTCAAAAAACCAAATGACAAGAAAGAGTCGGCTGAGAACGAAACCTTGAGCGAGAAAGATGCCAAAGATGCCAGCAAAGAACCGGAGGGTGTCGGGGAGGAAGAAGAAGCAAGCGACTTCAAATACTTCGTACGGTATTCTGATGCAGGTGGATTCAAGATAATGGTTGATCCTTGGGATGGGCCATTTGACCTCACCAAGGCAAGGAGCGAAGTCCTTTCGCAGAGCAAGAAGGAGCCTATTTTCCGTGTGGAAACGCATCTGCTCACATCAATACGTGGGGACGACGCTCGAGCGAGCTGGGAGGTTGACGAAATCCGGAAGGCAGGGATACTCACGAATCCAAGGGTTAATGTGCGACTTGGCAACACCATCCTCACCATCAAATCTCGTGATCTCACCCGGACGATTCGCAAACTGATCCCGTTCTATCCAGGTACCAAGCTCGAAGGGGAAAGTCTGCGGCTGGTGGCACCTTTCAAGATTGTTTGGCACCATTCTCAGGACATTGAGCAGTATTTGAACGAACAAAAAAAGGATGACCAGACAGATCTCGGCCTCAAACACCTTCGACAGCTTTGGCAGTTCGTCAGGGATAAGAACGAAAAGCAAGTACTCGCTGAGAGAAGCCTACACAGTCAGGGATTGTGCACCTTTCAGGCGCTATGGCTGTTATACAAGCCGGGAAGCACAGTCTATGTCGAGACTGACGGACGTCTCTCAGCTTTTGTGGTCTCTGTCGTGGAGTACAGCAAGGAGGATGTGAGTGATGATGAGCTCGAGCAGCAAGGGCTCAAAATTAAGATGTGGAATTTGGATTACGACGGAAACTTCGTGGGGCGAAGAGAAGAAACCGAGTACATTCCACACTTCGGGGGTGAGCGAAGAATCATCGACCTGAACGCCATTCCTTGCGAGTATAAAGACAAAGAAGATGGCGGGAAGACCAGGGAGGCTTTGATCGAACAGGGCAAGAAGTGGTACCGACTTCTCCGTGGAGGGCAGTTTTACTATTCCGGCCGTCTCTTGGACGATAGAAAACGGGAAGTAAGTAAAATTGTTTCGAGGGAGCATTTTACTACCTACTCCTGCTAGTGGGATAGGCGGACATCCACTTTGACACGCAAACTAACACAGAATACGCAGTTCAAAGGCCGTGTCTATGTTGACAGCGCGTCGTTCTACAATCTTATAGGTACTACTTCTGACGCATTTCTACCCAAAGCATATCCTGGGTTCACTGCACCAGAAGACCCACCCCAGCTGGGTATCGAGGACATGGGTGAGGGTCTAGCAAAATGTCCTTGCGAAGGTTGTCGTGGCTTTCGGCCACATCCACGTCCTGACTTTCCCTGGAAACTCTATGATCTTCTGAATCCCAACGAGGATTTAAGTCTCGAGATGCCGAAAGCAACAGACCCTGATCATAGGTATCTACTATGTGAACGGCGTCTCCATGGCTTTGACTTGAGATCCAGAAACTGGTGTAAGTAAAGTCCTCGACAAATGCAACCATCCACATGTGTCTTGGATACCTTCTATTTGCAGTCCCGGCTGACCTTGAATAGTGATACTTGACGCGACTTGTTGCAATGAAGTCGCTGGCAATCGCGGGGCAATTGATAAATTGGTGATGCCGGAAGAGAGGAAGAACATGATCAAGGCGCTCATTCAAAAGGAGTACCGTAGCAATGCTTGGAAAGCCGACTTCATTGACAACAAAGGCGAAGGTCAAATCTTCTTGCTTCATGGAAGCCCGGGTGTTGGGAAAACATATGTAAGACACCACTCTTCGGGGCAAGAACGGATATGTTCCGGTTTTTTTGTGGCAGAAATATGCTAACATCTCCGTGTCAGACCGCAGGCAAGCTTTTTCATTCTCCATCTAGCCTGGGTCCTTACGATAATATTGCGTCGTACTGACCAGACTTGTCTTAGAATGCATTGCCGAGTATACTGGGAGACCCCTTCTATCGCTAACATGTGCAGACATTGGGACGGACGAGATAGAGATGGAAGAGAGGCTTCTAAAATGGTTTCAGTTGGCTGAGAAATGGGGAGCGGTCATGCTTCTCGACGAGGCCGACGTGTTCTTGGAGAAGAGAGTAACGGCCGACTTGAAGCGTAATAACCTCGTCTCCGGTGCGTCCTTTTCCGCCCGAAGAACTTTAATCAGATTTCAAACGTGGATTACAAACTGACTGTTGAATGACAGTCTTCTTGCGATGTGTCGAGTACTATCGTGGGGTCCTTTTCTTGACAACGAACAGAGTCGGTCACTTCGATGATGCGTTCATGTCAAGAATCCATGTTATCATTCGCTACAAGAGTCTTTCAGAAGAGGACAGAGAAAAGATATGGGGACAATTCTTCGACAAGCTCGAAGAGGAACGTGGCGATTTTGATATTACAGATCGCGCGAGAAACTACGTCTTCGGCGATGACCCGGACGATGTCATCAAGGGTGGCCCCATGATTAAGAAACCTTGGAATGGCCGAGAGATACGCAATGGTAAGCCGTATATCTCCGTCCTGGAGGCTTTTGCAGGCCTCAGCTACATTCCATCAGTGTCATCACTGCTAACCTGTCTTTGTCTTACCCTTTAATAGCCTTCCAGACTGCCGTCGCCTTGGCTGAGTTCAGGCATGCGGAAAGCTTGAGCAAGGATCAGAATAAGAAAGATGGCAAGAAAGTAAGGGGGCCAAAGCTTGACCGGAAGGATTTTGAACAAGTGTGCAAGATGATGGAAGAGTTCAAGGGCTATCTCAACAAGTTACATGGAGGGGACGAAAACCGCCGAGCGTTCCTTCAGAGGGCGAGAGCCCCATCGGTCTGACACCATCTTCCTGCGGAACCTCAGGGGGGTGACAGCATGGGCCCTCAGGGCCTTTACTTCTTTTCTTAACTTTTTTGTGGGATGTGCTGGGTGGAAGTATGGGGAAAGAATGGGACAGGTTTCATTTGGTCACTGGTCAAGTCCAGACGTGTGCGTGTCACGTTATGTAACGAGCTATGAGTTTATTCATTGATCGAGTTCTTTTGCCAAACGCCACTCAAGACCCTGGTTTGACTCTAGGTGGTGATACAACCAGAAGCTCTTTTTTTCCTCCCGTCATCATCATCTACAGCCTCCGTCCACCTCCAGCATACCACTCACCGAAAAGAAACAATCTTCCCAAACGTATCCGACATACCCCAAATCCCCTCCCGCAAACAACTCAACTGCACAATCTGCGAATGATCCACAAACAGATTCACATCCGTCCCGAACTCCCTCACATACCAATTGAAGACCTTTGGATCCGCCGCCTCAAACATGACCTTTTCGGCCGGTAACTCTTTCAAAATAGCCTGCACCACATCCGTCCGCCAACCCTTCTTCTTCGACACATTCTCCGTGATCCCTTCGCTCTCAATCATGATCCTTTCCACCCCCGCTTCCTCGATGAATCTCTTGGACAGATTTACCACTTTGCTCGGGTCCGCTGTCGCGCCCATGCTTTCGAGCTCCGACGCTTCCGTGTCGCCCCCCGCACCGAATTGGATGCCGATTTCGGGTTTTGCCGTGAGGCCGGCGGCGTGCACTTTGTGGATTAGGCGGAGCCAGTCGTCGGGTGGGAGGGAGAGGAAGCCGGTGGAGATTTCGATGACGTCGAAGCCGAGGGATTTGCAGTGGGCGAGGTATTTGTCGACGGCGGTGTGCGGGTCGGATTGCGTGAGGATGTGTTCGATCCAGCCGCCCTGTTTTTTGGGGGGGAGAAGGGGTGGATATTAGTGATGGTCAAGTAAGAAGAGGGAGGATGGAAGAGGGGAAAGGGAAAGGGGAAACGTACAGTAGACACGTAAACACCGTGTTCGTGGGCGAGGTCAATCAGCTCTCGTAGCTGGGCTTCGGGGAAGAGGGAGAAAGAGCCGCCGGCGAATTTGAGTCCGTCGATGTGGTATCCCATTCTTTGCGGAACACGTTAGCTCCCGTTTCTGAAGGGGGCATGGTGTAGTTTCTTACGTCTCAAGAACATCCTGCAGGTAACGCTTGCCCATGGCAGAATAATATGGTCCTCTGATCTCCGTGACTCCGACCTTTCTTGGCTTGGGAGGGCGAGGATTATGGCGGACGAAGCCAAAGGCGTTCTTGTCTTCTAGCATGATCTTGGGTTTGGAGGATTTGCCTGACGGTTGGGGGGATGAGCTCAGGGATCGGAGGAGCATGCTCGGTCGGTTTGATGCTCTGATGGTGGCCGTTGCTGGCCGGACTAGAGCGTGTTGGAGGGATCGGGAATACATGGTGGACATGGGATTATGGTAGCCGAGTAGAGTAGAGGTGCAGTGGTTAGTTCGTCGAAGTGGTTGATGATTGAGGATGTCGGGTAGTGTGGTAGTAGATGGCAGAATGTTGCAAGAAACACTGTGTAACAGGATGAGTGAGAGAAGTCGGAGAAAATTGGAGATGGGTTGCGGCGGTTGAGAATAAGGTAACAGTTCTGTCTGAGGTTTTGGGATGGCCGTTGGGGTTCTCAGGAACGAGTGTCACAGCATTTGTTGACATCAGATACCTCAGTGGGGTGCAAGTGTGACATCACTGACCCAATTGATCGGCTTGGTCGTCGATCACGACCATCAGATGCACTTCAGCACACTGCAACGAAACAAAGTCAAAATACAATCCCAGGCCAGTTGGTGAGGGAATTGAGGCTCGAAATTAATGGTTAAACAAGCTCAGTGATCATTTTCAGTGTTTTCTGGATCGCAATTGCAGAGTGGCTCGAGAGCGATTCGGGCCCTTCTTCACCGAGGACCCGTGGTGCCAAGACTCAACCGACGATTCCATGGAAACCCGATCCAGACCTCTTTGATAAACTCAACCACAGCATTCAGAATCTCATCACAGGCACAAATTGCCCGAAATTCGAGCGAATGAGCAGTTAGATGCAATTCTTCCTCATGAAAGCGCAGAAAAGCAAGAGTGGAAGGGGCAAGAACACCGTCAAAGAGTGGAAGTCCCAAGACACGGGGAGTGGGTCCACTCAACTCAGGGGCAAGAGCAGCGGACCAAGACTGGATATGAGAGCTCACCTACGAAGAACGGTTTCTCTCCATCCAAAGAGTTTCCCTGGCCTATCTAGACGCCCGACTCGCAAAGCCTGCACCGGCCACTACACGGCTCGCAAAGGCACTACACGGCTCGCAAAGGCAAGTGCAGATACCCCTTTCGAGCAGAGTGTTGACGGCCTCAGCTTCGGAGTTTCTGACAGCGAGATCGTCGGCCGGGACGGGGGACGCAAATGCGCTGAGCGCAAAGGTGAAGAGGACGGCAATGGAGAGTCTGAACTGCATTTTGGCTGATAGAAGTTTGGCTGGTGATGGAGTTGGAAGTGATGAGATTGGTGGTAATGGAACTGCTGGACAGGACTTTTCTCAAGCAACTTTGGATGGCCTTTATACCCGTTTCTCAGCCTTTGTATCAACCATCGAGCTTCAGTTATCGGCGTCTCCTCCCTGTGAATGCATGAACACGTCCGGTCGGTAGACCAAGACTTCTTCCAACGCCTCTCAGACGTATCTCACCACCTCCCTTTTTAAGCCATGGGATTGTGTTAGTTACTCACCATTCTCTCCTGATAACAGTGTTGTAAGAGGTGATGGACGTTATGATTGTTATCATGTTGAGAGCACGAGCGTCTGTGTCCATGGTTACTGTAGGCTTCGTAGGATCATGTTCCTTGTACTCAGTCTTCGCAAGTGAGACTATTCGACCAGTAAAATTGAGCGACTGGGCTGATGTTGCAATCGACCTTTGAGTCCGAGGCTCGGATGCTTTTCTCTTAACAATATCCAATCGCTCAGTGCCTGGTGAGTCTATAGACACCTTCTTCATTGATAGAATTGAGAAGTCTTGGGCATCCCGTGGTCAGAATTGGATGGATGTTGGGCAATGAATTGGATCATTGGAGAGCAGCAAGGTACAAAGGTACAAGTGTGTGGAGACAAGCACAGCCGGCGGCAGCTGTCTGAGCGCTGGTTGGCTGAAGCTGGCAACTGGCCCTCCCAAGCGATAAGCATCTGATCTTCCCCGCGAGAAACGACCCCCGCTCCCCCGCAACGACAACCTGCGCCTTCCTCAACTACCTGCGACCACCAAAGAACCGACTCGAGCAGAATTTTCGCACCTTCCTTCAGCCGCCAGATGGTTCATCAGGCCTTTCTCTGCAATTTCCCGGTCTTGAGCGCGAAAGAGAACAGGAATGCCAGCAGAGCAAATGACGTCGACGCTAGAAACGAAATCCTGAGGGCGTCTCCGTACAAGGCCCTCACTGCCTTTTCCAACTCGGGCGACAGTTCCCGCAGCGCAAACACCGACTTGCGCAGCTTCTCGACAAGCTAAACGTCCCCAGCAAAACATCGGTCACCGTGTCTTCTACCAAATGTCGAATGGCGACACTCACCTCATCTGTTGCTGCCTCTCCCAGCGTCGCCCGCAGCCTCGCCATCAAGACATTCTGCACAATGGCCGACGTTATGGTGACACCGTAAATGGTGCCCATGGATCGGATCAGGTACACGGTCGACGTGGCTACCGCTTGGTCTGCTTCCAAGTTAGCAAACGCTCTTCCATATTTTCTCCCCTCCAGACCTGGGCAACCTACCTCGATGCTCAAACAAAGACACAAAGCTAAACAGAATACTGGGATGCGTCAGTCCAAGACCCAGCGTCACCGGTATCAAGAAGACGAATTCCTTTCGCCGATCGCCCGTCGTCCCCAATGTCACTGCGAGCATGTTACCGATCAGCGTCATGGCTGTTCCCAACCGAACGTTATAGCTTAGACGTATCCCACGTTGCATCAGAGCCCCTGCCATCACTCCGCCCACCGGACATGCTAACGACGGCATCACGAGCCTCAGACCTGCCTTGGACGGCGAGTCTCCCCGGACGGCCTGGAAGTACAACGGGGTCAAAAACATATACTGCAAGATAAAAGGGCATGGTTAACAGTTCCTCCATCAGAGCGACGGTACGACACTCGGTACTTACAGCATACGCTGCCATGCCGGAAAAGATGTTGGTCAACTGCACCGCAATTGGTTGCCAGCCTTGCAGCATCCGCAACGGTATCATGGGCATTGCCTTGGTCTTTGCCTCGACCATGATGAACCCGACCAGCAACGCACAACTCGTTACCAGGGCCGTCACTACCGGCACGCTTGACCAAGGATACTCGTTGCCCCCCAAGCTCAATCCCAAGAGTTGGACTACGAGTCCTAGAACCAGCAGCGTGGCCCCGGACAGATCGAGACATTGCAATACAGCCCAGATACGTCGCTTTGGGCCCGTCAGCTCGACCAGATCCAGCGGGTTTTCCACCACAAAGTACCCAACCACGAGAGCTACCAACGACACGGGCACCTGCGACAAGAAACACCATCTCCATCCGATGGTCTCGGCAATGGTGCCCCCGAGGGATGCCCCAAGCACGGACCCAAATCCATGGAGAATGTTTTGCATCGCTTGGTACATGCCGCGTCGCTTAAAGGGAATCATGTCCGAGTTGATGACAGTCGCTAGTGGTGTGGTCAGCAAGTGCTCTCCGAGGCGCCGAATAGGACAAAAAAGGTCAAGTCACCCATGGTGATCAACCCTCCTCCCCCAAGCCCGGCCACGGCCCGCATGATATTGAGGGAAAGCATATCCTGAGCGAAGGAGCATCCAAGACAGCCAGCCATGAAGGTTGCTGTGGATACAAAGAAGCAGAGACGCCGTCCGAACAAGTCTGACAGCCTGCCATAGAGCGGCTGGAACGCAGTACTCGTGATAAGGTACGATGTCGTCAGCCAGGCAGCGTTGTTTGCGGCACCAAACTCGGAGCTGATGGCGGCATACGTCGACGCCGTGATGGTCGTGTCGAATCCCGACAGGAAGACGTTGGCCCACAAGGCTGTCCACGCAATGTCAGTGTCTTCTTCCCTTGGTTCAGATGCGCTTTTGATTTTATCCAACCAAGCGGTTCTACGTACCAATCTCAATCCACCAAAATCCCGGCCCTGGTTTCCATACTTCTTCTTGTTGGGTCTCGGGGAGCGTCACATACGACGGCTTTGTTGGTTGCGACTCCAAGAGAGCTGATGTTTCGCCCACGTCGGGACACAGCGTGGAGTTGCTGTCGCTACCAGACACATCCTGTGCCTTGTTGTTCATGTTGTCAATGGTATATGGCACAATTGAGCTTGCCAGTCGAGGATGATGGTGTCTCCAATTGCAAAACACAAAGCAGATGGTTATCACTGGGTTTTTACAGTTTACAGTCAGCGGGAAATGCTACCGAGATGGACGTCGGCTGGCGAGAGAAAAAGAGGGGTGGGAAGGTCAGAAGGTCTGGACCTCCTTGTGCTGCACGGTATCACATACTCTTTTCGGGATGCCGTGATCAGGCAGCCACTTCACCTATTGCCAGAGCCCTTGTTTTCCTTACTCACTGGGATGCTGCTCGTGGGCTTCAACCTCGGGGAGTCGGGGGTGATGTAACTCCGGGTGCAGAGCTAACACCATGTTTATCGATGATCCATGATTCAAGCACCCGCAGCCATGGGCTCTTTCCAGTGTCTTCTGTTCCCGGACTCATTCACCTGTGCTTTTGAGGTTTGGACCTTCAAAAGGGAAAGATCAAGACTTCAATCGCTTGCATCTCCACCAAATGAGGAGATGCATAAGAACTGAAGTAAGTGAATTCGAAATCATAGTCGTTGTAACTATCAGCGTAACAGTTTCTCTGAAAGTTTAGCTGAGGTTTTTGGTTTTCTTATTGCGTTTCAAAGGCCCAAATCTCTCAAAGTTGTTGTGTGCACAAACCCCCCAAGACTGCACAGGTGAATGAGTCCGGGAGTGTATGGCTAGAGTGGGGGAGGGGCCCAATTGGAGCAACCCTCCTCTACAGCGAGCCCGGCTCCCCGGGGCGGCCGGCATCTTGACCCGGGTTTTGCCTGCCAATTTACATACACGTGTGTCATCAAGTGTGGGAGGACTCGAAGTCGAAAGAATCTTCTGCGATAGCTTCACCACCTCAATTCCATCGAGCGCTCTTACACCCGCCCGTCAAAGTTGGCACATCCCAGTACCGAACCTGGTCAATTGGCCAGATATTGGTCCCCTGCATTTGCTGAACTTTCCCCGCAGTTGCCCCTGTCACTGCCAAGTCGGCCTGGCCCGATCAATAATTCGAGGCTTTGAGGTGAAGTAGCGAAGCGTGCCTTAGCACGTGACATCCATGTTTTTGACCATCCTTTCGTCTTGACCCGTCCTCACAGGCCTAAATGGATGATTGAACAGTTTGGGTCAGTATCCCAAAAGTTTTGCGGATGCCGTTTGGAAAAGGGTCTGAGTACACGGTTCCGTTTGCAAATTGCCGTGTACTATGTACCTGCAAATCCCCATGCTACACGTCTTGGGAACGAGACAGCTGCTTGGTTGGGCATTGACTTCTGACGGCGTGTTTTCAGTTTATTTGCTGGGCTGCAATGCCTTATTCCGGTCGGCTGGCCGTGAAACCACCAAGTGATATCAGAGTATGGGTAGTCGTTTAGTGACAAAGCTGCACATGTATAACCGGTGGCTTCATCCCACACGTTTCCCGATTCACAGCAAGAAATAATTGCGGACAAGGTCTTCAGCGAGGCCAAAGTTGAACACGCCCTGACAAATTGTCACTAGAATCAAGAAATGTTACACAATTACTGCGAATAAAAGACCGTCTCCCATTTGCTTTTCAATGGCCTTTATCGACCATATGGTGCTCGAGTCACCTACGGTCCTTGGGCGAGCAGGCAAGCAACGATATGAAGTTCCAGGCCTCTTGCAGTCGTAACAACCCATATACGAAGATGGATAAAGAACCAGGCAATGAATGAGTTCTTTAACGCCGCTGTCTATCGTCAGCAGCATGAGCGGCATTGCACGGCGTGCACGATGCACTGAGGCCTACAACGCCTCATGGAGAAAATTCTCAGAGAACAGCAAACGGAAAACTGCTACTTTGCTTGGTACCTGACAACCCGTGGTGGGGAATGGCCTGTGAAGTAGCTGGTCCTTCACCTTTAAGACTCCGAACGTCCCTTCATCCCATCTCGATGCGGTCTACATTTCCTACGCCCATCTACCCCTCTTTTTTCTGTTCAATTCTTCCCCTCGCTGAGGTCGCCTCTTGATTCCCATTGTCCAGCTTCCTGGGAGTTCTCATCGTACGTCTGTTTTTTTTCTGGCCGACCTCGAGCCTACCAGTCTAGCCATGTCGAAAGCAAAACAGAAGAGCCGCGCAAAGACCCAATTGCAGCAACAAACTCCCGTCATGGAAGGTCAGAAATTCTTACAAGACCGGGCACAAGCGCAACAACCCAAGAGTCACGTTCATCAGACGACACCTGTCGAAACGCAAGCCGCTCAGCCACCCGATCGCCGACAAAGAGCAGCGTATAATCGCTGGAAGGAATCCCTAAAATGTCGCAAGTTACGAGACTCCGGCGACAACAGCCTTCAACACATTTGGGCAGAAGGATACAACCTTCTCGAGACGCACAGTAGCGAGCTACATGCCTGCCTTCTCGCCGACTTGGTTGATGGCAAGACAGGAGGTCCATTCATTCTCGGCCGGACGATATTTACATCACTGAACCATCAGGACTGGAGGTATAGACTTGCACTCTACGAAGCTATGCTGAAAGTCATTACACACCCTTCACTAGTTGCCCATGCAACCGCGCCCAGCAACCACCTTGCAATTCTCTACACCCTCGTTGGCGAAGAAGACGGCGTGGGAGGAATTGAGTGGTTGACAACACTTACCGGCCTCTTTGACCGTGTGCAGGTCCGACAAGTCCACAGCTTGGTTTATTTGACAGCCAAAGCGCTCAAGAAGCTGCTCGACCGGTACCCACCGCTCAAATACGACGACCGTTCGCATGCACTTCGCGATGTTCTGCATACATTGCTGGCTGCTGGCGCCGCTCATGGCCCAAAATTACCGCCCAAGACTGGTGGGACGACCACTCGTGGTACCCCGGCGCCCGTTGGGGACATAAATACAAGCCATACACCACAAGCCGCAACTGAGGCCAAACAGACCCATCTTCGCACCAAAGAACCACAGCTAGTTATCCCGAGCCCTGGGGCAAAGCCGGGTGGCCGCCACGATAACGATTGCCTAGCAATTGCTGATATTGAGATCTTACCAACGTATGGAGAGATCATGAGCCAGCAGCTGGAGTATCTGCCTACAACAGACTTCACACAAGAGAGTTTCTTCAAGGATGTCAGAGAACGTTATATCGACACACTTTTTCGGCTCTATCGTCACAACACCTTCTCGGCTGTGAAAGATTTCCTTCGTGAGCAGCTGACTTACAATTCAGCCGAGAACCTCACCAACTCAAGTCCTTCCGAACTCGGACGTAACGGTCTAGCCCACTTCTATTCCGCGGCTACTATCCAGAAGGTTCATGTCAGCATGAATAACGGCATAATATGTGCCATATCATTCTTGCAGCTCCCGCACATTCGGAAGCTGTCACGGACAGACCAGGCTAAATGGTGGGTGGAATCCTCACGCCTTGAACCGGGCAAATTACTTGTCATGGTGGTGTCCCATCGCGGGAGAAGGCGACTGCTGTACCTTGTCGGAGGAGATGAATATCAGGAGAGGGATAAATCAACGGTGTTCAAGGAAAGGATGTCTGGAATACGACCTACGGTGTATGTCAAGCTAGCCCGAGAGACCGAGGAGGACATAACTCTACTCAACGAGCTACATGTTGCACGAGCACAAGGGCACCTCTTTGAGCTTTGTGGGCTCATTCCGCAGTCCTACGAACCCACACTAACCAACATCCAACGGATGTCGAAAGACACTAGGTTGGCGTTCCAACGGTGGATTATTCCGACACCGAAGACTGCTCAGCAGCACCTTACGGTCCCCCCACCGGCCTATGCTCGGAAGCAGGGATTTGTGTACAGACTCGACTGTATCAGCAAGGAGAAACAACCCCTAGGCTTGAAACTGGATCCGAACAGATCTCCGAAGTGCAAGGACTTGGCCACACTGCAGAGGGCTACCGGGCTCAATGAAAGTCAAGCCCAAGCCCTAGTCGCCGCGCTTAGCCAAGAGTTCGTCCAAATCCAGGGGCCACCTGGTACAGGGAAAACGCATGTCGGTCTTCAGATCGTCAAGGTTTTGGTGGAACACAAACCGACTTGTCAGCTCTCGCCTATTCTGATCGTGTAAGTCTTTCGTCAGACGACGGTCCATGCGAGGTCCCTTGCTGCCAAATGCTAACTTTGGATCTCGGATAGGTGTGAAACCAACCATGCTTTGGACCAGTTTGGCGAACATATCGTTGAAGCCGGCATCAAAAACGTCATACGGGTCGGAAGCCGCAGCAAGTCCAAATTATTGGAGGAACACAATCTCTCTCTGGTGAGAAGAAAGAGGACAACTGAGGGTGAAAGGAAAGCAAGGGCCTCGGTGTTTGCACAATTGAACGCGGCGCTTTTCTGGGCCGAGAACTGCCTTGGTCTTATCCATCAAGCAATGGCAGGGCGAACAGGCTGGCCACTTCTGAAGAATTTCTTTTCGAACAAATATCCCAGGGTCTACAGCCAACTGAACCCGGATGATGCTGAAGGGTTTACACTCGTTGGCGACCCTGTCATGAATTGGCTCGGGC